>BQNB010125394.1:0-19774 GCA_026074375.1 Tanacetum coccineum | reverse complement strand
ATAAACCATTGGCAATATCTAATTAGCTAGTTAAGCCCGAAGCGTATCCTAGACACAGATTTAGAAGGACAATATTTATGATCCTATGATTATAGATGTATAAATTACTATATGGAGAGCTATCCTAGACTCTAGATTTACTTGGTTCGTATCACTAGATCCAGTTGAATGATATGTCGCATACAAAAGCGCGTAAACAAGTTTAAATTGATAAACATAAACAAGCATTCAACGATAAATCAAGAAATTGAGATAAACAAATACGTAACATTTAGATCTTCATAATAATGGCTAATACCCGAAGGTATTAGCCTTCAAACGTCATAAAAATACAAAATCAATTATTTAGCCAAGGTAAACTAACCAAGTTAACGAATGATACCAAAAACTGAACGATTACTAAAGTATATGGAATTACACGTTGTCTCCTATGGAATTGATAACGTTGCTCGACCTCTTCTGCTCCTTTTCTCCTCTGAAAATTGACTTTTATTGTTTAGGTATCGAGAATATGATTTAGCACACTTAAAACTCATTTTTGAGTTTTCTATTTATACTATCTGGAAGTCGGTTTGATACGCCGTATCCAAGGATTGGATACAGCGTATTGGGGATTTCTTGGAGTAGGGACCATGTTTGATATCTTCCAAAATATTCACATACTATTTCTTGAATACGGCGTATTGAGTCTCTCTGGATACAGCGTATTGAGCTTTATTCCTTTGTGGTCTTTGTTGGGTGCAGGCACAGATATGCCGTATCTTCCTTGATGGATACGGCGTATTGGTCTTCAGAATAGTAATCTTCAAAATATCTTCATTTAAGCTCCAGAATGCGCGCCTTTTGCTAATATTCACCAAGTACTCCATAAATACTGCAATTCTCAAATATAAACGATTAAGTAATAATTATTTTCAATAACTATACAAAATGGGTTAATAACATGGGATAAATGATGCTATAAAATAGACGTTATTTGATGTCATCAAATATCCCCCCACTTGAATCCTACTTGTCCTCAAGTAGCCTTTAGAAGTTTATAAAAATGTATCCCTTAAGGATATTTTCCGTTAAAGCACTTATTCGATCTATTACAAATACACAACCAAACACTCCACGAAATAGAAAGATGAAAACACTCAAATCACTCAACTAATCTATGTGGTAACATGTAACTAATTCACTCAATTACTCGGTTGTGACGAGTATTCTATCATAAGCTTGGCAAAGATACACATCTTCACCACTAAAGCCAAGGAGTAACAAGTTTATAAAGGTAAATATGGATTTTTGTATGGAAAGACGTACGATTGATCATTCTACAATCTTTCACCAGAAGTACAATTCCAACAAGGCAGCTGAAGCACACATACACACCCGGAACGCCGGGATAGACATGTGTGTTCGATCACATCCCCATTCGAATTTAACCAACGGTTAGGATGAAGAATGATATTGGGTAGGAACCTTCTAACTTTCACCAAAAGTCGTAAACCAACAAGGTACAAGGCATGCATACACTCCCGAAACGCCGGGATAGACATGCATGTTCGTATGAATCCCCATTCGCGTAAACCAACGGCCAATCATTAGGTGAGAGGGAAGTAAATTGTTGTTAAATAAAAATCAAGAAACAAATAGATTAAGACTTAAGTTACAAGTTGCTAGACACTTTTTTCATGACTGTTACCATAATTAAGACACAACTATTTACAACGTCTCGATCATTGATAAAAAACAATCAACCTAAGTTGGCGTTCCCGTAACGGTTAACTTCCCAATCATCCCAAAACTTTACATACTATACAAGGCAAGTGGCGATATCTTCCACTTTGTACAATACTCTACATCGTTGATTTTTAGACGTATCAACGAATAATTGATCCTTCGTATAATTCCTTGGGTAATGCTTTTTGTGAAACGATTATCTTTAAACTTTCTTTCTCTTTTTTTGTTGCAATTTTTCTAACTTTTCGATTTTTTTTAAACAATACTTCAAATCTCGGTGTAGTTTCATCATCTTCACCATCATAATAATTCCAGATAATTCCTTTGGTAATTTCTTCATTCTTTTGTTTCACCAATAATTGTGACATTAGTAAAATCACATGAGCTTTGACTGCTAATATACATTTCTATTTGCAATGTGCAAATTTCCAACCGCACCAAAGATAGAAAATGACACAAGACTCGGGAAATACAAACTTTACACTTTAAGCAACTAGCAATTGTAAATTAAACTTTAATCTAACAGGGTAGGTTAAGGTGTAAGGGTGTAACGAAATAAATAGTTGGTGTAAATTCCTAAAGGATTGGCTCTACGGGTTGTTCTAGTGGATCATCACTCTAAAGATGAGAGTGGAAGGGTTTAATGGGAGGTTAACTAACCGGTGTAGTTAGTTAATAAACAACATGTATAGGCGATTTGGTTGTAATCCTAAGATTTACCAATTTAAACAAGTTACTCTAATTAAATCCATAATACTCATTATTGTGGTCTCGAATAGATATACCAAGCCAAGTTCTAAAGTCTACAACATCACCGGCACACTCATATTTTATGGATTTTGGGTAAACATTTAGAAACGGAAAGGTTAAATCCTCACAATATCTAACAAGGGTTATTGTGTGCGGGTTATGTAACAAGTAATTTCACAAAAGTATGCTTGAAATTTTTTTAAATTTGAGCATAATTTAAGCATTTTAGTGTGAAAAATAGGACAAGTAAACATTCTAATTCCATCCCCCACTTGAATTATACAACGTCCTTGTTGTATATATAAAACATTAAATACGTGAATTTAAAAACAATTAGAATGAGAAACTCCCATGAAAATTGCTCGGTAGATTCTTCAAGTGTTGTTTATGAGAATACTTACACGTTAAAGAACACATCATTCAAAAGAAGATCAACAATCAAGCCCAAAGTACCAAATGTGTGCCGCACTTGCCATTTGTGCGCCACACTTACCTTCAAGTCAAAGACAGTCAAATTCGCATTAACTCAACAAGTACGCCACACAATCTTTTGTGTGCGCCGCACTTCCTATCTGATATGAAGAATTTATGAAGACTTTAATGCTACTGCATTTACACCCTAAGTACGCTGCACATATCCTCTTGTGCGCCGCACTTACTCTATAAACATTTAATACTTATGCATTTAATCACCAAGTGCGCCGCACAATCTTTTGTGTGAGCCGCACTTTCACCCGAATTTTAGCCTATAAATAGAGCCTTAAAATCTATCATTTTAATATCATCAAAAAAACAAAAACCATCTCCCAAACCCTTTCTCCAAGAATAAACACCATATCTTCTAGAGATTCAAGATCAAAGAACCAAGAACGAGGAAGAATATCATATTAGTATAAGCAGTATAATGAAGTTTGTTATTGAAGCACGTTATGTTATGAAACTCCCTTGACATGAGGAGGCTAATCTCTCTGGACTACTCGGTGTTGTTATGGATAATAAAATAAGTGTTTGGTTATGATCATGACTCTTAATATCAAGCTTTATATTGCTAATCCATTAATATATCTTAATACTTGTCCAATCTTTGTTATCAACTTAATTATCATAATCATATCGGTATAGGCGAGTTGACGTTATGATATTTGTGGTTACAAGATTGTCTATGATTTTATCTTTTGTGCCAAGAAATTAACTTTGTAAATTGATAACAAAATAAGCTTTGATATTTTAGTAACTAGATTAATTGGTGACACAATCTTGGTCTAGTTAATAAAAATAAGTCTTGAGTTAATTAAGTTAGTTTAGTGAAAAATTGTTCCTGACGAAGAAAAATCCTTTTTATAAATTAAGGTTCCACCTCTGAGGTCTAATCATTTCCAAATACTTATAAATTATTTTCAACTATCCGAGTAGTCATCTTTATTATCACTGGTAAAACAAAAGTTACTTTCAAAATTGTTAAAGTCTATTTTCTTTCTTGATTATCTAAACACTAATCAAATCCCTGTGGACGACCTGGTCTTATCTAAAAAGATTATACTACATATGTGGGTTATACTTTTACCCGTGTGTTTCTCTATAATAAATTTGGTATTTTCAGTCATTATAAATTTAAAGCTTTCAAAACACATCAAAAGTTTTTGGCGCCGCTGCCAGGGATTTCAAAAGCTGTTCTGTAATCAACCCTTTAAAAATAATTTTTAACATTCCCACTTTCTAAAAAAAATTGCCGTACAGTTTTCTGGCAAACTGACCCAAACAAATTCTCCTTTGGATGCACACATGTGCTTCCAACTCTGAACTTGTTGAACCATTACCTGAACCTGAACATACTCTGAATTGAAGACTTTGTCAACGAAACAGAAGAGTTCCATTCGAACAAAGAAACAATCCACCTCAACACCCGAGAATTGTCTATCTGCCAATTCTCAACATCAATTACTTCTGTCACTTCCTTGATATTCTTCGAAATTACGATCCAATTGATGATGAACCCACGTGGGCTGCCGACCGTGTTGTCACTCTGACTCTCGGTTCCGCAATCACCATTCCTGAAACCGTAAACAAATTCGCCATTAAAGGTAACCACTTGACTCTCATCAAAGGAAACCAATTTAATGGTAGAACCAAAACTGATCTCCATAAACACATTCACGAATTCCTTAGAATATGTGATATGTTTAAATACAGAGATACCAAGAATGAAGTTGTCCGCCTAATGATGTTTCCCCTATCACTCACTGAAGAAGCAAAAACAAGGCTGGACGAACTCAACGAAGGAACTATCAAAACATAAAATGAACTTTGAACCACTTTCTTTATCCTCTTCTTTCCCCTAGCTCTTTTTGACTGACTCCTTATAGAAATCCGAGCCTTTTCTCAATATAAAAATGAATCTCTAACAGATGCTTGGATTTGTATGAAAGAAATGCTCAAGAACTGCCATGGTCACAACCTGTCCAAAGGCAATATTATCAAAATCTTTTACCATGGTCTTAACGTAATAACCCAAGAAGTTCTAAGTACCGCAGCTGGTGGTATTTTCCTCTATAAAACTCTAAATCTTGATTATCAGCTTCTCGAAGACAAAGTCTTACTCAAGCTTGACTGGGCTAAAAACCAAAAAACCAAATCATCTTTTAAGAAAACCGTTGCTTTCGCCGCTGTAACAGTAATTCTTAACACTGACAAAATTATGGCCCGATATGGATGCCATGACCATAAGAAATGGTAAATGCTCAGTACAAATGTACTACAATCTCATGCAAAAAAAACCAACACCGATCTTGACGATGGTCGACATAACCTATGATCGTAAAGAGAGGCTAAATTCATGCAAACTTCTGTTAAGACTCGTTTTTTACAATGATTACCGCAACAGGTCGCGAATCGCGTTAATTGGCGTTCTAGCGGATGGAATGATTACAAACCGAGACAACTACCGATCTAAACACCGATGATAAATCTATGATTTTCAAAGAACAATTCAACAATTTCATGAAATCTCAACAATAAACCAACGCTTTTGTCAAAGAAAACAGTTTGGACCTAAAAAACTCAAACTCAAAAACAAGTAGCAAATAATCATCAAGCTCTCATCCGAACTTGAAAAACTCTTCCAAGAAACACTAACCAAATCATGAGGTAACAAACTCAAAAGCTATACCAACTACGGATTCATAATGAGCATGTGAATGCCTGTATTCACAAGAAGTTGGTAATCCTATGTTCCACCAGATAACCGAATGAATAACAAATTAACTTTTGAAAAAACCCTATCAACTTCGATAGCGATGATGAGACGATGAACCAACACCACACCAACAAACTCACCTCCAACCAAGTAATGAACGGTCGTTACCCAATACCATTAAAAACCCAAAGATCCCATATCCTCATCACCTTAGTAAAATTAAAAATGGAGGCCCAATACGAAAAATTCCTCGACATGATTCGAGCCGTCCGAATCAACGTGCCACTTGTCAACGTTTTAGCCGGAATGCATAACTATGGCAAATTTCTCAAAGAACTCATAAGCAACAAACACAAAAATATTTGAGGCAAATTTTGCTGCTTGCCCTAAGCGATATAAGTTCCCCATTCTTCAAAAACAATGTCCACCTAAACTTGGAGATCCAGAAGTTTCCTAATTCCATGTACTTTTAATAAAACTTTCTCATGTAATGCTTTAGCCGACCTTGGTGCTAGCATTAACCTTATGCCATATTCCTTATATGCGAAACTATCTCTTGAAACTATTAAGCCTACTAAAATGAGCCTAAGATTAGCCGATCGATCATTCTAATACCCTGTTGGAATAGCTGATTTATGCTATTGAAGTTTAGGTAAATTCACCGTCCCTACCGATTTCATTATTCTCACGGAATGGAGTTAATAATGAGTAAACGAAGAAGATGAATAGTTCCTGTAGTTTGGGGCGAACTTTCTTCACACTGCGGATGCAGTAATGCGACGTTAAACAGAAAAACTCAAAATCTTAGAATTGCTACTTTGAACGATTTGATCTTCTAATATCGACTCTGCCATTAAACATTCTTATTTAAACGATGATACATGTTTTAGTATCGATGTTATCGATGAAATCTTAGAAGAAGATTTCGACGCTCTTCTTGACGAAGGAAGCAAAATCCTCCATTTCATCGAAGGAACCGTTCTCGAAGAAGGAATCTTTTTTGAATTCGATAAATTCATAGCAAAGGTTTTCAAATGAAACTATGACTATGGAGTTCGATGAAGAAGAACCGAAAATTTAAAAAATCACCATCAACATGGATTATGAAATCAAAACATCTCTCGAAGAACCTCATACGGATCTTAAATTTTTTAAACTTTTAACGAAATTAAATTGTAAAAAATACTAAATGACTTTTAAAAATTCTGAAAATTTTACTAAAAATGCTAGACACTAAGATTAACCTACGAAAAATAAAAAACAAAAAGTTGGCTTATTAATAAGCCCGTAATAAGCTATTAACAGCTTATAGGCTTATAAGCCCAAAACACCCTTAAATACCCTGGCCCTTAGGATACTAACGTAAAAGTCCCAAGGGCGCAGCGGTATGTGTGTGTTATAAAGAGAGGTGTACGAGGGTTGAGACCCGGGTTCGAGTCTTGCTCACCCGGGTAACCCCTTGTCTCCTTTCTTTTTCTTTTTTTTTGGAAAAACTTTGTAAAGCAAAGTTGTTAAGCTTTTGGAGCTTAACAACTTTCTCAACTACAACTTTTTCTGAAAAGCTATAAATAAGCTTTAAAACAGCTTAAAAAACGACAGAAGCTTAAAATTTGAGCTTAAAGCTAAAACTACTAAGTCATTGGGACACTTGGGACAAATAAGCTAAACTAGGACAAATAAACTAAGGGTGCTATCTAAGCTATCCTAATAAGCACTAGAGGGCTTAAAAACTAAAACTAAATAAGCTGGGAAAAGGGCTTAATTGACAGAACACTAAAATAAGCTTAAAAACTAAAAAGCTAATAACTACTAACTCAAATAAGCAAGCTAAAAGGTAAATAAGCACAACAACTAACTACACTATCAAAATAAGCTACTAGGAGTCAAATAAGCTCATTAAATAAGCTCAATAAGCCAGAATGAAAACAAACACCCTCTAGACTAAGCCTAAGCACAAAACAGTCAAAGGGCAACTTATGGCTTAAAAATAAGCTATCTAAAGAGCTTTTCAAGGGCTGAGATTTAGAGGGCTTATTAAGGAGCTTATGGACTCTTAAAATAAGCCAAAACCTAGGACTTAAGTACACTAAAAAGCTAAGAAAAAGAGCTTAAAAGTCACCCCCTAGCACCAGGGGAGACTTAGTGCTAAAAACAAGGGCTTATTTGACAGCTTATTTAAAGCTGTCAAATAAGCTCAAATGAAAAAGATAAGTTAAAACAGCTAAAGTACTCTAGCAAATGGATTTGTGCACAAATTTTGAGCTTCTACAACACATTTAAACCTGCTGAATTTTTAGAGTGAAAATGGGCTTTTAGATTTAAAAAAAATTGACACTTAAAAACTTTGGTGGTTTGACTTACCAAGTCAAACGACCAAAGGTGACTTGTGACAGCTTGTTTAAACACACAAAAACACTCTTTTTAAAGCCTCACTCACAATTACAAGAGCTTATTAAATAAGCTCTTGTAACTCTTTTGTAAAACACCACAGTTTCAAAAATGACTTAGGAAAACTTGGAAAAACATTTTTGAACTCAAAAACCTTTTAAAAACAGCTTCTAATAAGCTCAATACTTAAGCTAAATCTAACTTAATTACCACAACCCATACCAAAAACCATTTTGACCCGTTTTTACTCTTAACCCAAACACCCCTTTAATATTTTGAAAATGACTTTTTAAACCTATAAGAACTAAGTTAACTGAAATTTTTAAAAGTCTATTACTACTTATGCAATTTAAGATAATAAAAAGATAAAAAGCAAAACAATTAAGCACTTAAAAAGAGACAATAAGCTAGAACAGAATAAGCTACTTATGACAGTTTTTAGCAACTTGCATACAAGTGAAATAAAGAGTAACTAGAAAGCATGCTTAGGCATAAATGAACATAAATAAGCACATAAGACATTAATAAGCTGAAAAATAAGCTAATAAGCACTTGCTACAGTAATTTTTAAACAAAATTTAAAAGGAATTGTACCTTTAATCCTTTGCTCAAAAAGGATTTTTGGAGACCTAATAAGCTCTAAGTCCTACCCACAGCTTATAAATAAGCTTAAACTAAACAAAACCAATAAGCCTTCCAAATTAGCTTATTCATCCAATGCTTTAATCCAACAGTACCTTGCTTTTCTTTTGAATTTTAAAGTTTAAAGACAAGTTATAAAGTGGCTTTTACTTGAGAGCTTAAAGATTTTTGAAGAGACAATTTAGAACACAAATGAAAAACTTACTGAATTTGCATTAAGACAAAGGTGAAGTACAAGTACAATGAGGAACTTAAACTGAAAATTTTACACACTAAACTTAAAAAAAACTAAAAACTTACTTAAAAACTACACTTGAACTATCTCTGCCACTATGGGCTTACAATGCTTTATATAGGAAAATACGAGCTAGGGTTCTTGACTTGGTCTCTTTTTGTCTTCTTGCATTTGTGCTTGTTTGTAGACACACAAACACAAGTGTGTTTGTTGTGAGTGTATAGACTGAAGTGAATCCTGGCCCCAAAGGTTATAATACCACTTTCACCACTCGTCCTTGTCTTTATAGCTTTATGGCTTTGGCAGAATTGCCCCTTGGGGTATAACTTTGCCGTGTTGGCAGTTTCAGCCCTTGTCTTCATTTTTCTCTTTTTCTTCTTTAAATATAAGTTTAGGGATTGTCCCTAAACTTATTTTTCTTCACTTTTTGACTTTGGATTTGTCGGGGTTGACTTTGGTTGACTTTTTCACACTTGGGCTTTGTCTTGACTTTGTCTTTTCCACGCTTTTCCATTCCGTGTCCGGTTTTGTCGTTTTGGCTTCGTTTTTCGTCCTTTTCTTAGATATCCGTTCCTGCACAACACAATTAGCAAAACAAGCATATTTTTGGCATTTTAAGTCCGTTTTTGGTTATTTTAGCTCGTTTTTAAAGGTAAAAGGTATGTGTAATTAAACACATACCAAAATCCCCCATACTAAGGTATTGCCGTGTCCTCACGCAATGCTATGAAGTAAGCATTTAGAAAACTAAGAATCTCAATCACCCTCGACTAATAACTTGGAAAAGTAGCTAAGTGTTCATCGAGGAAGTTAAAGACTCATAAGTTTTGAAAATCCCCGTCTTTACCATTTTTTTATATTCCTACACATCTTTTTTCATTTTTCATTTTTCAATAATCAACTAACTAGAACGTTTTGACTTTCGTTATTTAATAACTTTAAGGGATCATAGAACAAGATGCATTTCGATCCGAGAATGCCCCAAAAAGGATAAATTCATCGTTCCCGACTTTTCACTTATTCCAAACCAAGCTTAAAACAAAATCACTGTTAATTATGAGCTAAGATGCTAACACTACTCATATTTGCAATTTGTAAACTTTTCACTCCCGACAATTTATATCTTAAGTGTATGTGCTATTTTGATATGCGTAAAAAGAGCTATCACCTGCCATTGTGAAATGAACCACTGTGCACACGGGGGCAACTTAAGAATTGTAATCTCTAATCTCTTCGCTACTGGAATGGTGTGGAAGAAAAACGATTGATTCATTTACAACGAATTAGATGAACTAATACATAAACCTATGAAACACTCGACTATGTGCAAGGCAAGAACAAAAGTCTTGCATGATAAATATAAGAATGAGAAAAGAATTTCAAACATGAACAAAGGTTTTGCTTTTTACACCTCAAATATAAAATCAAAACAGCCTAAACTCTGATCCACCGCTGTCAGACCATCTAGTGTAGTGAAAAATCCATACTCCATACCGGATAAGGTTGAATTATATGGAAAAGAATTGAACAACACAATGTTAATGGCTATCGACTCAAACTAAATCATGAAGAAGAAGATTAATAATGACCAAAGCGGAAGCAGTCACTCCTTTCATACCGCGACAAATAAAGTCCAGAAGCAGTAGTCTAGCTAACGACTCTCTTAAATAAAATTTTAAGCCTTTCTCGAGAGGTAACCGTACATTACTTATGTGGAGGAGCTCCCTTCGTCATACAACTTCTATTTGTAATCCCTTTATATTTATTTTTCCTTAAAAAAAAACCCCACCAACAATGATTTTTTCTTTTTGTTGTCTTTATTTGTATTTTACTTTTATGCAGGTAAATATAGTTAAAGATTAGAAACTTATGAAGTAAGCACAAATAGCTATTTCGCACTATATTCTCTATTCCTCGGAAGTACCAGTGAATCCCCATAATTTTCCCTAATTGTACATTGAGCGAGAGAGCGAGACACATACCATTTTCCACAATAACACTCTGTGCGCTGGTTATTAATTGAATAGAAGAAACGACCATAAAAGATAATATTATTATGTCACATGATAAAATTGCTTCACTTTAATTCCAGTAGATAAGCAGGATATCTGGAAATCCGACAAAAGAACAAAAAATTAATCCAAACCTGCCAACACCCAGTGGTTATTCTACAATGAGTACCTAGCGTATAAGTCAAAAAGTCAAAGATCAAAAGTCACCAAGGAATTCAAGCGCTATCTAAGTCAAGTCAAGCGGAACCTAACCATCGAATGCAATACTTAATGGCCCATAGCCGTGAACCCATCTAACATGAGTCGGGTCATCCATTAAACACATCCTCAACAAGCGCGTTACTGAAGCTAGATAAACAGGCCCCAAAACCAGTACAAGTAATTCATCCCAATTGTCGCCATTTAAAACAAACGTTAGGCCATCTACACCCCTTTTAACTGTTTACACAGTTAGACCAAGGACTGTAGCGTGTTAAAAACAAATACAAACAAAATCCTGTGACAGAATTGCCAAATCCCTTAAACATGTACACACACAAAGGACCAGCCTTGTAATACCACAACACAAGATAAGGGCCACACAATGTTAATAATTCTACAAACTTAACTTGTAAAAACCCAGTCAAACACCCAAGACCTCTTACCTGCCAAAAAACACTGTTTATCATCCATGTTAATTTTTACCTGGATTCCTGTAACTACAAACAAAACCATCACTCTCCATCTCAACCCCACATCACATGGGTCAATTTCTATGTTGGCAATCCCACACAACCCTATTGGATAATGAACAGGACAAAATTTCAATGGTTGAGATGATACGACTTGGGCACCACTCAAGATTAATGGCTTGGATTGATGTGTGACTTACCTCACACAAGAAACACAGCTTCTCAGTCTCTCACAAAAGAAACACAAAGGAAAGAAGACAAGAGAACAAGACCCGAGACCTTTAGCTTATTCTATATAAATTAGGACATTCTAAGCCTTCAGAGGCATCTAGTTAATGTTTTACAGCTTATAGTAGTGTAGCTTGTGTTTTTCAAAGAATTGTACTTCTTTTTAAGATTAATGAAAATTTAAGTTTTTAAGTTAAAATCTGTTTTTTTGGTTAAGTGTATTTGTGTTTGAGAAATCTTTGATTTTCATTCAAAACAAGTTGTTACTTGTTCACTATAAGCTTCTCAATAGCTTGTATTGATTAAGCCTTTAAAATCATTAAAAAATCACAAAATATCATGAAGAACTCTGGAGCATGGTATATTTTGGATGGCCATAGGTTAGAACCACTCACGTGAAAGTTGTTAAGGAAGAGGTTTGGATAGTTATAAAGTTCATGACCAACAGCTTTGGACCTTTGTAAGCTCCTAATTTTCATTTTAAAGTCCATTTTTATGCATTTCTCTAAATACTGCTTAATCTTGCTTTCTATTGTGTTAAGTACACTTATTTGATCTTGATTATGTTTATTTGATCTTGTTTTATAAGTCTCTTTATCTGTTTTAAGCCTTAGTTATGATTTAGAATCTTAAAGGGGTGTTTGGGTCAGTAGGTAAAAGTAGGTCAAAATAGTCTAAAAAAACTGTTGGGTCACTTGGATAAACTTGTCAAGTCTTTTTCAAGTAGATTTAAGTTGTTTTAAAAGTTTTCAAAGTATAAAATCATGATTTAAGAGCTAAACTACAAGTCCTTTTAAAACTGTGGATTTTGAAAATTTTAAAACTGTTAATATCGGATTATTGTTCAATACTTGTTTCTAAGGTTTGTTTATGTTTCTTTTAAGTGTCAAAATGCATATGATCTAAGTATAGTCAAGTCTGATTGTCACTACGAGTTTAGGCCAAAAATCTGACTTAGATCATTTACAAGCTAATAACGTCCTTTTTCATTATCAAATTTAGAGTTGTTATAGCTATTTTTAGAGTCTGAATTTTTGAGCATATTGGTTGTCAAAATACATCTGTTTAAGATTATTGTAGTATTTAGTCTTTATTTACCTAGCTTAAAGTAAGCTTGCATTTTTGTCCTTAAAAACTAAAAAAACCAAAAATAATGCATACTGAGTGTGAACAGCACTTTTCATTAGCAAATTTGATGGCTTAAATGATTTTTAAACTCCTTTTGGTGAGCTGATTATTGTAGCTCTCTAGGTAAGCTTTAGGGTCCTATAAGCTGCTAAGCTATAAGGTTCCATCTTTAAGCTTAAAAATTAGCACAAAAGTGGTCCATTGGGCTGTTTGTTAACAGTTTTAGCAAATTTTGCTTATTGCTTTTCTGCCCTCTTCTGCTTATTTTTATTTGCTTAATGCTATTTAATTTGATGATTAGGTTATTCTTCTATCTTGCTTGCTTATTTTGCTTTTCAACTAGCTTATTTTGTGCTGTAAAAAAAAGATATAGTTTAGCTCTTTTTAGTCCTTAGTGTAACAAACCAATTCTGTCAATTCTATTTGCTTATTTCTTAGCTCATTTTTTAGTTTTATAAAAAGTCCCTTTGTTAAAGTTTGTTAATTTAGCTTAAATTATAAGTTGTAAAAATAAAAATAAAAAAATGTTTTCAAAAAAGAGAGAGGCATGGGGGTCGAACCCATGACCTCTCCCTTTACACACACTCGTCCCAAGCAACACACGCACAAACCACCATCACCAGTAGGGCCATCTAGCCAATACTTGCACAATTTATTTCTTATACTCATTTTGAGCCCCTTTTCTTATTTGTAGTTCGTAGCTTATTTAGGCTTATTGTTAGCTTATTTGATAAGCTGGCTTAACCAGCTTATTTTTCCTGGCTTCCTTATAAGATTTAGGACTTTTGTGCAATTTTTCAGATTTTTTATTAACCGTTTAGTATTTTTAATATTTAATTTAGTTTAAAATCGTTTTTAATTCATAAAAAATTATAAAAAGTCAAAAAAATATAATTCTTTTGTCAAAATTTCCTTTTATCATTTAGGACTTAGGAAAATTAGATCTGCTTTCGTAGGGTTAAAATTGTAGATTTTAGTTTTTTAAAGAACGGGATTAGATCCCGTTCACGTTTTTCGTGTTTCTAAGCTTAAATCGTTTTCGTTTTTGGTTTAGTTTTCTTAGTTCTTGCATTTTAGTCAATTAGGACTTATAAAAGTTAAAAAGATCATTTTAGGATTTAATTTTGATAAATTAAGGTTTTAAGTCACGTTTTTAGGATTCCGTTTGCGTTTTTAGTTTAAATTTGTGTTGCCTTAATTGTTTTTAGTGTAGAGTGCATTAATTTTCCCGTAGATTTAGAAAACAAATCAAAATCTTTGTTCTATTCAAGCATCAAATATCAAACCGACTTTTGACTTTCAAATTTGCATTCCTCGTCGGGAAAACGACCCGGGAATATCATATACTACCCGGTTTATTCATTGATTTTATTGATATTATCCTATTATATATTTATAATATTTATATTATATATATAGTAAGAAATCTTTAAAACCAATTTTTGGCGCCGCTGCCGGGGAGGAGTGTAAGACGATTGTCGTTGCGTTTGACAATTATTGCTTTGAAGATCATTCCGTGTGAAGTTATTTTGCTTATTTTCTTATAAAAATAAAAAAAATACAAAAATATTTTCTTTTTTTATTAATATATATAAGACAAGAAAAATAAAAAATATAAAAAAATTATCCTTATATATAAATAAAATGAATCAATTATATAATACTCTCAACTTTGAGTATTATCATTAATAAGTTCCCGAACCAAAGATCAAAAACTTGCCTTTTGTGTCACTTGCGAGGTACGTCTCATCTTTGAAAGTTAAACAAACTATAAGAGGGGAATAAGGAGGGTTGTTCCGAGGAACTACGACCCTAAAGGAGAAGGTTTTTAATAGCTTCGCGCTTTCCTACTCCTCCGCTCCTTTGTGCGTTTTTCTTTTAGAGAGGTACCGTGAAGCTTGTTGATTATTAGGAGTTAAGTTGTCTTATCTCATTGTCCGTTATTAAAATAAATTGTGAATTAATTGTAGAAAAAAAAACCAAAAAAAATTAGTATAAATTTTCTTTTTATATTTTAGTGCATGCGCACTCGTTCTCAATCCCGTAACCGTCAACCTTAAGTCCTACCAACTTTTGTTGAACCATTTAATCTTGAGGAACCAATTAATAATCCTCTCCATCCTCCCGTAGTCCAATCTCCCATAGTTACGATGGCCGATAATCGTACTATGGCGCAATTGCTCCAAGCACCCCACCGAGGGTTACGAGGATGCAATCGTTGTTCCCGCTATCACCGCGGACAACTTTGAGCTTAAGCATGGTTTGCTTACTCTTGTTCAAAATAAACAATTTTTTGGACATGACAAAGAAGACCCTCATGCTCACATTCGATATTTCAACAAAATCACTTCTACGATGAAGTTCCCGAACGTCCCGAGTACGTCGGTTAAGCTTATGCTTTTCCCATTTTCCCTCGAGGGGGCCGCCCGGATTTGGATTAAAAAAGAACCCCCTCGATCGATTCTCACTTGGGATGATCTTGTTTCGAAATTCATAAACAAATTTTTCCCTCCCTCCAAAACAACAAACCTTCAAAATGAAATCACGAGATTTCAACAACGATTTGATGAAACTTTTTATGAGGCATGGGACCGATTCAATGATCTTCTTTGGGCATGCCCACATCATGGGATTTCAAAATTACATCAACTCCATACATTCTACAATGCCTTGAACTCGAATGATCAAGATTCGTTGAACTCCGCCGCGGGTGGTAATTTTTTGGATAAAATGCCTCGAGATTGCCTAAGAATCATCGAGAGCAAATCCAAAGTTCATAATTCATGAAGCAAAGCGATTGTTGCCAAAGTGAGTACGAGCAATTCTACCCCCGGTATTTCTCCCGATGTTGCCGAACTTAAAGATATGGTGAAAGCCTTGCTTCTCGATAAGAAAAACCAATCCCAAGCTCCCGCTACCGTAAAAGCGGTCGAGGAAAGTTGTGTAACTTGCGGTGGTGCTCATTCTTACCGTAATTTTCCCGCCACCAATGGGAACGTTTATCGTGACAATATTCAAGAATACGCTTCACAAGCCTCCGCGGTTAACTACAACCAAGGAAATACCGGTTACCGTCCCTCGATGGTTGCGAATCAAATTCGACCTCCCGGTTTTCCTCCCGTACAACAAAACTAAGGAAATAATCAAAACCGTTACAACCAAAACCGGGGGAATAATTACAACCAAGGACCAATTTATCGACCCTCGGTTAATCAACCTCCAGCTTACCAAGCCCCAGCTTACCAAGCTCCGGCTCCTCAAACACAAGGTGTGTCAAAGGAGGACTTTCAAAACTACATCAAAGCTAATGATGCGGTTATGAAAAATATGCAAAACCAAAACCAAAACATGCAAAATCAAATGACCAATTTGACGGACTTGCTTACCAAGTTCATGAATACCAATACCGCCTCTACTTCGGGCTCGGGTTCTCTTCCTAGCAACACCGTTGCTAACCCGAAAAGTGACTTGAAAGCAATCACTACCCGAAGTGGCATTTCGTATGATGGGCCTCAAGTTCCACCTCCGACTTCTTCTCTTCCTAAGGTGGTGGAACCTGAACCCGAGGTGACAAAGGATACGGTGCAACCGAGCACCGAAGACATCCAACCTCCGGTGGCCCAAACTCAAAATGATGAGCCCGTTGTTGCTCAAAAGACTAAACAAACATTACCTTATCCTTCAAGGATTAACAAGGAGAAGCTCTGTGAAAAAGACGATCTTTTAGCTTTGAAATTTATGGAAATTTTTAGGAATCTCCATTTCGAGCTTAGTTTCGCGGATGCTCTCCTACACATGCCCAAATTTGCACCAATGTTTAGAAAGCTTCTCAATAACAAAGATAAGATAATTGACTTAGTGAAGACACCGGTGAATGAAAATTGCTCGGCGGTTATCCTCAAAAAGTTTCCCGAAAAACTTGGAGACCCTGGTAGATTTCTTATACCGTGTGATTTTTCAGAGATGGATGAATGCTTAGCCTTGGCCGATCTCGGTGCAAGCATCAACCTAATGCCTCTCTCCATATGGAAAGAGCTAAATCTCCCGGATTTGACCAAAACCCGAATGATACTTGAACTTGCCGACCGAACGATTTCTACTCCAACCGGCATAGCCGAGGATGTTTTCGTGAAAGTTGGAACATTTTTCTTTCCGGCCGACTTCGTAGTGGTTGACTATATTGCCGATCCTCGGGTTCCTTTGATTCTCGGGAGACCCTTCTTGAGGACGGCACGAGCTTTGATTGATGTTCACGGTGAACAAATGACCCTTCGACATGATGACCAATCCATAACATTCAAAGTTGGTGATACTAAGACATTCTCCTACAACATCATTGAATCGGTTAAACGAATCGATGTCATTGATGTAGCTTGTGAGGAGTATGCTCAAGAAGTACTTGGATTTTTGGATACTTCCAAGAGTGGCAATCCCACCCCAACTTCGGAACCAATTGTTTCTACCTCTTCTCCTACCCTCACTCCCTTCGGGGATAGTGATTTTCTTCTTGAGGAAACCGATGCTTTCTTAGCTATTGAAGATGAACCAATTTCGTCAGAAATTGATGACTCTATCTATGATTAGGAGGGAGATACCCTTTACTTTGAGGAATTATTAAGTGTGATCAATAGTGACCCAAATCTCCCTCCATTACCGGTTTGTGAAATTAATGTGCCCAAAAAGATTAAACCTTCATGTGAAGATCCACCCGACCTAGAACTCAAAGACTTACCATCCCATCTTGAGTATGCGTTTTTGGAGGGTAATGAAAAATTACACGTCATAATAGCTAAAAACTTAAAGGATGAGGATAAGGCCGCCCTAATCAAGGTCCTTAAGTCACATAAACATGCATTAGCTTGGAAGATTTCTAATATTAAGGGGATAGATCCACAGTTTTGTACCCATAAGATTTTGATGGAAGAAAATGCCAAACCCGCTGTCCAAAATCAGAGAAGGGTTAACACCAGAATCCATGAGGTTATTAAGCAAGAAGTTATCAAACTTCTTAATGCCGGGTTAATTTACCCTATCTCTGACAGCCCCTAGGTAAGCCCGGTTCATTGTGTCCCTAAGAAAGGAGGCATAACCGTGGTAACAAATGAGGAAAACGAATTGACACCTACTCGATTGGTTACGGGATGGCGTGTATGCATTGACTACCAAAAGTTAAATGACGCCACCCGTAAAGACCACTTTCCATTACCGTTTATGGACCAAATGCTTGAGAGACTAGCGGTAAATGATTACTATTGTTTTCTCGACAGTTTCTCGGGTTACATTCAAATTCCCATCGACCCTCAAGATCAAGAAGAAACCACATTCACGTGTGCTTATGGAACGTTCGCCTATCGTCGCATGCCTTTTGGCTTATGCAATGCACCGGGCACGTTCCAAAGGTGTATGATGGCTATCTTTCATGATATGATCGAAAAAATGATGGAAGTCTTTATGGACGACTTTTCGGTCTTTGGGAATTCATTCAATACTTGCCTCTCCCATTTGGACAAGATGCTCCAAAGGTGTGAAGACACCAATCTTGTTTTAAACTGGGAGAAGAGTCACTTTATGGTCAAGGAAGGAATTGTCCTTGGCCATAAGATTTCCAAGAACGGGATTGAGGTTGATAAGGCTAAAGTTGATGTTATTGCTAAGCTACCTCATCCCACCACCATCAAAGGAATTCTGAGTTTTATGGGTCACACCGGGTTTTATCGTATATTTATTCAAGATTTCTCAAAAATAGCCCGGCCGATAACCCGTCTTCTTGAAAAAGATATTCCGTTCTTCTTCTCCAATGAGTGTATTGAAGCTTTTCAAACACTTCAGAAAAAATTGACCGAAGCACCAATATTAGTTGCCCCCGATTGGGACCTACCTTTTGAGCTCATGTTTGACGCGAGTGATTTTGCAATAGGTGCGGTCTTGGGGCAACGAAAAACAAAACATTTTTAGCCTATACACTATGCAAGCAAAACTATGACCGATGCTCAAGCTCATTACACCACGACGGAAAAAGAATTACTTGCCGTGGTGTATGCTTTCGAGAAATTCCGGTCCTATTTAGTCATGTTAAAAAGCATAGTGTATAAGGATCATTCGGCTCTAAAATATCTTTTTGCAAAACAAGATGCAAAGCCGAGATTGCTCTGGTGGGTTCTCTTGCTTCAAGAATTTGATATCATCATCCGTGATAAAAAAGGAGCCGAGAACCTCGCCGCCGACCATTTTTCCCGATTAGAGAATCCTCACCAAAGTGTGCTCGATAAAAAGGAAATAAATGAAACATTTCCTCTCGAAACACTTAGTATGGTATCTTTTCGTGGTGATTCTAGTACCCCATGGTTTGCCGATTTTGCTAATTACCATGCGGGGAACTTTATTGTGAAAGGGATGTCGTCCCAACAAAAGAACATATTCTTCAAAGACGTTAAGCAATACTTTTGGGACGACCCCTATTTGTTTAAAATCTGTGCGGATCAAGTCATTCGGCGGTGTATTCACGGCCAAGAAGCCATTGATATTCTTAAGGCTTGCCACAATAGACCTACCGAGGGACATCATGGCCCGAACTACATCGCCAGAAAGGTGTTTGACTCCGGTTTCTATTGGCCCACAATTTTTTGTGATGCCCATGACTTGGTCAAATCTTGTGACTCTTGTCAACATCACAGGAGAATCTGGCAAAAAGATGAAATGCCTCAAAATGCCATCCAAGTTTGCGAGATTTTTGACGTTTGGGGTATCGATTTTATAGGACGTTCCTGTCTTCACGAGGGAACAAGTACATACTCGTGGC
>BQNB010125393.1:0-19774 GCA_026074375.1 Tanacetum coccineum | reverse complement strand
TATTCACGGTTATTGTCTCTCATAGTATCTTTGGGTTTATTCAGAGGACTATAAGTCGTTTAAGGCTCATTGAGATCCTATTTATAAGGACCTACAGGGATTATATCAAAGTACTCTCCAAGCATGTGGTCAAAGAGTTTAACCCATTTGAAATTCAAATTCAAATGTAGATATAGTGTGTGAAAAGGAAAGTGTTTGCTTGGAGACAATTGGTTGTATTTTAATCAAAAGCATCTCCTTGGTGTAGAGACCATAAATGGTCAAATAAGTTTGCTTGTAAGACAAGCAAATGGCATGTGAGGGAAAAGAGGATATAGATTTTAAATTTAAATTTCAAATTCAATAGGAGGGAAAATGAGGAACTTCAAGGGGAAAGGTTAATTAAAATAATGTTGATAGACATGTGTTTCTTGGTGATCAAGGTGAAGAAAGAAGTGTTTCCATTGAGTGGAGATCAAGCAGTGTAAAAAGACATGGGAGAGTGTGTGGGTTGAGTCTTGACAAAGCAAAGGTGGCAAGGAGATTTAAAATTCAAATTCAAATATACAAAGGTTATAATCCTTGTTAAGCCATAATTAACAAGTTACTAATCACATTGATGTAACAAAGACAAGTGCTTTGCTTGATTAGTAAAACATCATTCCATAACGTTTACGTAAAGAGACCTTGAGTTTATTTGACCAATAAGGAAGTAGACGCATCAAGTGATTAGTCAAGTCATCCATAAGGTTTATAGCCATTTGTATGTTCTCATTTGTTGGTTATGTGAAAGCATGAATATACTAGTGTGTTAAAACATTTATGGTTGGCTAATGGCTATGAGTTGGGGTTTTATAAAAGGTTTTAGAGTTTTAGTTTTATAAGATGGGAAAGGGTATTTTGGGAGTTATCTATGTTTGGATCTTCTTGTGAGATTACATAACATCTTTCATATACGAACCATCATTGAAAGACCAAGCTTTGTCGGGTTAGAGGAAAGCCGACTTTGAAAATCCGAGAACATGCAAACAAAACCGGATGCACAACCTAAGATGCGTTGGCCCGTCTGGGGCGGAGTGCCTGACTGATTTGCATTTTTTGGTTTTAAACTTCCTGCAATGATTTTATGTGTCTCATTTTATATATTTTTCATCATTAAAACATAAATGATATCATAGTTATCATTTGCACCAACAAACTCTATTTTTGGTTTGTTGGGTAAAAGGTTTTTACACCCGGTGAATAGATTATTCCAAAAAATGTTTAAGTATAAAGGATGTAAGTGGAATCCCGCGTCTCAGCCTGTTACATTGGCAATAAAGCTACCATAACAAAACATAACTACTTCTATAAAAGAAGGATATAACTACCACTAGATAACCTTTGACTCAACACCAAACATAACCTGCTACTTATTTTGCCTGCAAAACTTTATATCCAAAGCGTCATAGAAGGTCGTTTGTTCTTTAGAAATAAGCATTATACTCGTCGTCGTCGTATGGAACAGTATCCAATGGCTCCTTCCAACGTTCATACAAGCTCTTTTTTCTAACCCTACTTCTATTTTTCTTGTGATTAGAAGCCATGAAGATACCAGTTTTGTCATATATACCCTCCACGTCACTCTTACTATCTTTAATAAGCTTTTCATTCAATTTACTATCCACATTTCTAGCTTCTGAATTTTCCGCAATCTCCAAGACCTTGTCTTGTTCATTCAAAGTTGCAAAAGAATTATTAAAAAAGACAAAATTAATATCATTTAAATTCCCAAGTCCCTTGTTGTGTGAAGTCGGTGCCTAATTCTTAGTATTACTTTTTGATGTCGAGGCCCTATTGATTTTTCATACTATCTTGTTTATTAGACGTCCCAGAAATCGGACGATACATAAATGTGCTTTTAGGTTTAACAACCATAGATTTATCATATTGCTTATTGTTTTGTTTATAGTTTTTTTATACAACCTGAGACCCATCACTTTTCGCAGCAACATTCTTCATAGGATATGATCAATTTTCTTCATTGAATCAACACTTAAGTTCATCCTAATAGTTTTAGGGCATTGACTATCATCATGACCAAACACTGAACAACTAACATATCTAGGTGGTTTCCACTCATATTCTACCTTAATTGTATGCAGATAATAACCCATATGCACCACATAAGGAATAACAATCACCATAGTATTTTTAAGTGGACGATCAACCCTTATGTCAATTAATACACGTGAAAAATCTAATCGACCCCAAGAGTCTATGTACATTATGCTCGTATAAAAATCAAGCATGCTTGTTGTACCCAATCTAGTGGCTATAGCACTAAGCTTATCCTTAGTAAATGTCGTAACCAGAATACAGTTTTACCTAAACCAAGATAGATTTCAACTCATCTTTTAATAAGCACTTATTAGGAGACCGTTTCTTAAGAATAATTAAAGCATTATGTTTCTACCATGGACCATTTTTAATACCTCATCCCTACCTTCTGCTAATGCAAATTTGAAGAAAAAGAAGCCTTTTAAATTCATTATTGCTTTGACTATAACAAACTTCTTTTATACGTTGATCACATAATGTTCCACAACAAGAAATGAACTTTTACAAAGAATGTAACCATATAACGAGTTTTCATACCTAGATTTAGCCTCCAAAACTGAAGATAAAGGTGTTGGGTTTAGTTTTTGAGCCCTTCAGTCTTTTAGTAGATTTAAACATAAAATCCCCTAAGTGTTTCTCAAACTAAAGTCTTTCAATTTGAGTCACTGAAGCCTTTCAGCTTCAGTCATTGAATTTCCTTAAGCATCAGCTCTTCAGGTCCTTAGAAGATTGGGAAGTATCTTCACTTCAGTGAATGTAGTGGTACAGAAATTGAAGAAGGACTCTTGGTTGGAGCTTCAGTTCAGCTTGGCTGATAATTCCAAGCTGAACGTTCTCTATCTCCTTAACCGAAGCTGAAACGTGTGTTTCACTTCTAGAAGGTTTACAAAGCGGGAAAAAGATTGCTTTATGTCAAAATAAATAAAGCAATCTATTTGGGAAATGCTACTTCTAAAATTGGTATAAAAGTACAACAACTTTCCTTAAAGAACTGTACCTAGTACTAGAAAGCAAACATGCATTAAATGGTAGCTCAACCACCCATTTAATGCTTGCCACGTAGCTAGGTTAAAACTTGTAAACCCTAATCCCTTTGCCTATAAAAGAAAAGGGATTCCCAGAGTAAATGCTATCTCTTCCAATTAATGTGATACACATTGAAGAGTTCATTTATCTCTCAAACAAACTGACTCGTACTATTGCAAGCTGAAGCTTCAGTTTTGACATAACAAGTTTATTTTCTTATTCTCATAACTTTGGTTAGAGAATAAGTTCGAAGGATATAACACCCCAATTATCATTCAACCACCTTGCTATTCCGCAAGCAAGGTGTGTCATAGATTCTTTATTTGATTCTAATAAAAGTTCTATATGTTGAAAAGTACTTCTGTGTGTTTTAAACTTGTTCTTTATATTGTTTATATATATTTCTTTAAAACTCACTTTGTTGCTATGGAATCTGATTAGTTTAAAGTTCATAAACCTTATATCAGATTCCAAGGGACCAACAAGTGGTATCAGAGCCTTCTGGTTTATAAAATCCATTTAAAAAGATATATAATTAGGCTCAAAGATTTTTAAAATCAAGATCCATCTTAAATGGCAGCAGTAGAAGTACCACAGACTCTTGAATACAGGGGTGGCCAGTTAAATGCATCTCCTGTACTAGAGGTGGAAAATTTCACCAATTGGAAAAAGAGATTCATGTGCCATATTATTGGTATTGAACCTGAATTTGAAAACATCATTTCAAATGGTCCTTATATCCCTAAGGCAGCTGGTCAAAGGAAGCCTGAAGGATAATGGGTTACAGATGAGAGAAAGGCTACTAACTTAGATCAACGACTTAAAAGTCTCATCATGTCCGTCCTTCCAAATGACCAAATGAATTCTGTCATAAACTGCTTAACTGTAAAATCTACTTGGGATGACCTGATACTATATCATGAGGTGCCCTCTGATGTGAAAGAAAGTAGGGTCATGGACCTGAAGTTGTGTTATAACACCTTCAAATTCAAAGAAGGTAAATCTCTAACATAAACTTTCACCAGATATAAAGCTTTAATGAATGAATTAGTAAATGATGGCATTAAACTTTCAAAGCTTGAAATAAATATTGGTTTTATAAATGAGTTACCAAAGAAGTAGCTAATTTCTGCCAAAGTCTCAGAAACACAAATCATGTGGAAGATTCTGAGCTTGATCCTCTATTTAGTAAACTTAAATATAAAGAAAACCTAATAGATAGTATTTATGAGACTAAAAAGAGCAAATCTCTTGTCTCTGCAACACCTCTATCAACTGCCTTCTTCTCTACCTCTATTGTCCAGGACTTTCAAGATAGTCCTGATGATGAAGAGGATACAAGAAGCAGTCATGAGTACTTAAATGACTTAGAGGAGGAATACCAAGCAAGGGTTCTTTTACCCAAATCTAAAAGGTTCTTCTAAAAGGGTACTCAAAGGTTTAGCAATGCAAAAGCAACTAACCAAACTGAATGCCACAAATGTGGCAAGAAGGGTCATTTTACAAGAGACTGTTGGTCAAAGACATCAGTTCCTTCATATCAATCACCTTTTCAATCAAAACTTCTCCCTTCATCTGAAAAAAACCTGAACCGAGGTAAATCAAGGACTTTGAAGCAAAATACCACAAAGTCAAAGCTAAACTAGCCCTCCTCAGTTCCAGTGCTTTAGCTCCAAGTCCTTCCTCAAGCAAAAACAAAGGTCTTATTCCTGAAACATATGATTGGGATGATGAAGAAGTATTGTCTACTGAAAATGAAGTAACAAAAGTTAAAGCTATCATGGCACTCACTAATGAAGAAAGAGTTTCAGTTGGCAAAGAAAGTGCCAGAAATGGTGATTGGACTAAGAGTTCTATGGAAAAGGTACATACTCTTCTCCAAATAGAATATAATGATGATAGAAAATCCTTTCTAGATTATCTGTGTATTGATCTTAACTATGTTTAAGAATAAAGAAACAATCTTTTGTTAAAATATAGAAATCTTGTTCAAGAATTGAATACATGCAAAGAACAGCTTTTGGTATTAAAACAAGCAAAACTTGACCTTCTTACCACGCAGCATGTAAACACTGAGATTCTCAAAGAGAATCAAAACTTAAAATTTAAACTGAAAGAGCTAATATCTATTACAGAAACATGGCTAAACAGTTCTAATATAGTTAATCAGTGTATCAATGAACAAATTCCCACTCAAAAAAGGAAAATTCTAGGAATTGACCAACTCACTAAAGATACCTCTAATTTTGAGTCTAAATAAACGATATTCGTAAAATCTTTAGCAGATAACTCAGATATGCCTATTACTATTAGTAATATACATAAGTCATCTGAAACTGAAGATTGTACTCTACCTAATCAAGATACTGACGAGGTTCCTTCAAATGAGTCTCAAAGAAACACAACTAATCCTTCAGTTGTCTTCTCTGACTCTTCAGCAACTGATTATGATTCAGCTGATGAATCTTCAGTCTGTAGCACTCCTCTTCTTCCTTTGAAGAAGTTGGATGGTGTTGAACCTATTTCTGGACCAAGGACTATCAAATCAATTTTGAAGTCAAAATCCACATTCAAAGCTGAAACTTTAAAAGGTATCATAATAAATGAACCATCCTCAGCTCTTGCTAGAGGCAAAAGTTCTTCAGCTTCTAAGACTAATTCAGCTCTTACTGGTAAGTTAAAGAATGTGAAAATGGAAGATGATCCTCCTTTGACTATTGTAATGAAAGAACTTAATGAACTAAAATTACAATTCAACAAGAAAGAGTCATCTTACTACAGAAACAAGAATGCTCAACAGGTTCCTCCAAATGCACTTCAAAACAGATACAAAACTCAATTCAAAATGAATTATGAACTTTGTGGATAAAATAGTCATCTCTCTGAGAATTGTTATGAAGTTTTTATATGTAAAAAGTGCAAAAGAACTAATCACAGAACCTGTGATCATGCTGATTTTATTTTCTCCATGAATGCAAATCAGCATCATAATGGTCAAGGTGAATCTTCCTCAAGATCCAGACTTTCAAGGCCTTCAGTATCTTTTCCTTCCTGCATACATCGTGGATATAATGATCATCATTCTAATGATTGTTTATACTATCCCACTTGTGAAATATGTAGAAGCTATGGTCATGACACTCATGGTTATAACAGGATTATTTCTCTGAGAAGAGGAATCAATCCTAGAAACCTTCAACATGTCACAAAGAACTGTGAAACATGTGGTAGCAATGTTCATACCACATCAGATCACAATGACATTGAGTGGTTTAGGAAAAGAGAAACTCTTCAAGCTAAGAATGCTGAGTCTTTCAAAGCAAGTAAGAATGAATCATCAAGTACTTTAAGATCAAAGACACCCACTAAGAGGTGGGTTTCTAGGCAAAACTTACCACCCTAATCCAATTTGTGTAATATAACACATCATTTTTTAAACAATTGTCATTCAAAGCATATAAAAATTATCATCAATGTTTACCTGCACAAATCTTAGAAGAATCATGACCCAAAGAAATGTATGAACTAACTCTTCATACACCTCTAAAGGTTATGGTTATGGTATAATTTTCAAAAGGAATGTTCAACAGCATGAACACTGAAACGCTTTTAACAACTGAGAAATCTTCATGAAACCTCACCTGACCAAAATGGTCAAGATAACCAAATTGATCAAAATGATCAAAACTGATCATCCGTTTCAAACTAAAAAACTCATCAAAATGATGATAAGTTTGAACAAAAAAACACACCAATGAAAATCAATTCATTGATAACCTCACAAAACTGAAGATGTTCAGATCTCTAAACTCTTATCCTCTCTAAATGGAAGATACTTCAGCACATGATCCAAGTTAAATTCCTTTCAATAAAAAAAGGAACGTGACATTGCTATCATTAGGCAAAATGCTTGATCTGATCTACAATTGCATTAGGGCATAAATCATGATAAAATCCTGCTCTAGTTGAAAGACTTGAAGCACTCAGGATCTTTCTTGCCCTTGCCACATACATAAACCTCATGTTTTGAGATTGAGTAAACTCATCAACCATGTCTAAAAATTGGATAAAGCCCTTTTATGGACTTAAACAGGTTTCAAAAGCATGGTATGAATCTCTCTCAACTTATCTTACCAAACACATCTTTGTAAGAGGTATGATAAACAATATTGTTTATCTACAAAACTCAAACAAATGTTATTTTGGTACAAATTCATATTGATCCTTGAGTCCAGGGGCACAAAAGTGTGCAAACAGTTTGAGAAAACTAATGTGAAATAAGCATGATAGGTGTCCTCACCCACCTCCTCAAGTTTCAGATTAAATAATCTGAAAGAGGAATTTCAATCAACAAATAAAAAGATGTCAAAGATCTGTTGTGAATGTATGAAAAATTGGTTCATCAGTGAATACTCTAATTATGCCTCCTAACATGTTAGGACCTGATCTCAACATCAAAGCTGTAAATGAGTTTCAGTATAGAGGTATGATTGGACCACTAATAAACCTAACTACAAGCAGACCTAACATTCAATTCTATCTTGTCTTTATGCAAGATATCAAGCAAATCCTAAGGAATCCCACCTTGTTATTGTTAAGAGAATTTTTAGGTACCTAAAAGGTACTCCCAGTCTTGGTCTGTGGTATCCAAAATGTTCAGGTTTAGACCTAAAAGAATACTCAGACTATGCTGGATGCAACATGGACAGGAAAAGCACCTTAGATGCTTGTTAGTTTCTAGAAGGCAAACTTGTGTGCTGGAGTGCTAAAAAGCAGCATTTTGTAGCTATGTCCTCAGCTGAAGCTGTAAATGTAGCTGCTACTGGATGTTGTGCCAACATACTATGGATGAAAAGTTAACTCACTGACTATAACATTATATATGAAAAGGTACCCTTTTTTTGATAACACTAGTGCTATTGCAATCTCAAATAATCTAGTTTTACACTCAAGAACAAAGCATATTGATATCAGATATCACTTTATCAGAGATCATGCTCTCAAAGGGGTCATTGAATTACATTTCATTCCCACTAAATATCAACTTGCTGATATCTTCACCAAGCCTATGGATGAGCCAACTTTTAAAAGATTGATTGTTGAACTAGGTATGCTGAACATTGATTCAAAAACTAAATCTTCAGTACTAACTGAAGAAAACTGAAGCTTCAGTGCTTTCATCCAAAACTGAACAAACTTTCATGTTAAGTGTCAATTCAGTTTTTGCATACAACCTTTAACTTGCTCGAGTAAAGTAACTGAGCAATTACATATGTCTTATTCATGGATTTGCATGAGAATGTGTGGTTTTGTCGCCTTTACTAGAGCACCGATATTGGTTAAGTCAAGAACTGAACAAATTAGTGTCTTTCCTTCAGTTCAGTGTAGTAAAATGATTTTATCAAAATCTTCAGCTATCTCTTGAGTGAAGTAACTGAGCAATCACAGATGTCTCATTCATGTATTTTCATGAGCACCAGTGATTTTGTCGCCCTAACTAGAAGATTGATGATAATAATGATTCTAATAATCAGTTCATCATAACATAACATCAAACCTGAACCTAGTTCAGCTTCTTTACATCAATCAATAGGTCAGTTAAAAAAACAAAAAATGATTTTCAAGATTAAAATAATTTTATTAAGTGATTTCTTACAAAAAAGTTAACTAATTTAAAATTTGTTTAAAATAATGAATTTCAAACAATATAATGACCTCACATTTTTCTCTCACCTACTTTAACAGTGTACAGACGGCTGTACACTGTTCTAGGTGTCAGAGGCATGTTGAAAGGACTTTCATTAAATACAAAGTTTCACACACACAAAACTTTAAAAACAAATCAAATCATCAAACCCTAATCACTCAAATGGCAAACCAAGAACAAATTCCTCCATAATAAGAACAACCCTTTGTTGCTGCTAAACAAGTTAGCTTCAATCTTGAAGACATCATCCTCAACACAAACAATGAGGTTGCTCTTTTCTACCCAGAACACACTAATAAAGATTATTTTAAATGTGTTTCTGATTTCATTTCAAAATGCTGCCTTAGAAAACCATTTACCAGGTCTCCTGACATGTATAAGGAATACCTGGCTAAATTTTCGTACTCAGCCACAACTTTAGAGAACTCTACGGTATCCTTCTCAATACCCACTAGTGGTATTTTTGGATAAGTAGGGGTAAACACCTTTAAGAATGCCATAGGTGCACACTACCTAGCTCACTCTGGTGAATATGTTGCACCACCATCCATTGATGTTGTTAGGCAGTGGTTTCCAACAAATAGGTATGGGGAAGAGGTTTCAGCAAAAGGTACTCTCAAGAAGAGTCTCCTTCCTCCTAGGTGGAGGTTGCTAATGGCACAAATCATCCAGTGTTTAGGAGGTAAAACTGGTGGATTTGATCGAATCACTAACAAAGATGCCACTATTCTGTATAGTCTAGCCAATGACATTAACATAGACTATGCAAACATATTTTGGGAGGACATCATCCTCAAGCTGAAGAAGAAACAAAGGAAAAAAGGTTGTTCCCTACACTCGATTTATCTCCCTACTAATAATGCACAAGATGAAGGAAGGATATGGGGATGATAAGGTCACACTATACCCCACTCAAGTCTTCAGTGTCAACAATGAGGCACTGAAGCCTAACCAACCACCTCCATTCACAGACCACTTGTTGGCTATATGTACTACAGACAAGCCAGTAGTCTTTAAAGCTCCCAAACCCTCTTCCATTGCTGAGAGGGTTCCCCAAGGCACAAATCCTGGAGCTCAACCTGGACACAAGAAGCAATCAACTTCTTTAAAACAACTATCTGTGTCCAACAAAGAGGTAACAAAAGGTGGGTCCTCTAAGGTACCCACTGGTTCCAAAACTGGCCATTCCAAGAAAAGAAAAGAGTCCAGCTCGGCTATGGACTCAAACCTAAGCCAGCCTCTAATTTCCACCACTGTAAATCCTAGAATGCATAAAGAGGACCAGCAAGCAACTGGTAGCCCAACCTCTTTAGGGGTCACCAATGAAGCAAGAGCCAACCCTCAGCTTAGTAGTGATGTGTCAGCATTTAATTTAAATGTGCCTATTTACTTAGCTTCTTTCATTATCCACTATGAGTCTGCATCAGGAAATGATGCTTTAGCAGTTTCCACAGCTAAAGCTGATCCTAAAAATTATGCTCCTAGTGATTTTGTACCTCAACAACATGGTATAAATGAAAGAACCAAAAATACTTCATTTGATCACTTATTTGCAGGTGCTGACCCACTTGTTCTTGCAGAACAAACCAAATCTGTTAGTGAAGGGTTGGACACTATCCTCACTCAACCTTTAACAGGAAAAGGAGCCAGCTCAATTGCTAGACAGGTTAAGGAAGAAGAAACCTCCAGAACAATCAAGTTGGAAGATCTAGCAAAACTGGTGTCCAATGTTCAGCCAAGCTTCAAAGACTTGGATTCACCTAAAGAGGATCCTGTTATTATTGTAGAGAGTGATGCAGAGGAGGATGATGGAATTCATGCTACTGAAAATGTTGAAACTAAAGATACTTCAGTTCTCAAGTCTTCATCTCCAAAGTCTTCTCTAATCCAGGAGCTTACCAACCAAGTTCTCATTCTCTAGTCTCAAAAGCATAAACTGGAGCTGGAAAAGAATGAAGCTGAAGCTTCTCTCCTTAAAGCTTGACCCTATTTTCCCAATGTGGAACATCTCAATGAGCTACTGGTAAAATCCTTGAAAACTGAATTCTCCAATATTATATCTGCTCATGACTTCAACAGCTCACTACCAACTAAGCTAAAGAATCTTTCCTCAAAGTTTAACAAACTAACTGAAGAGGTAAAAGAATTGAAGAATCAAGTTCACAACTTGGAAATTAAGCTTCCATGTGATTTTAAAGAAATTCCTACCAAACTGGAACTTTACAAAGACTGTCACCAGTCTTATATCTCAAGTCGCTAAACTGAAGACTCTTTAGTGGGAACTTCCACATGAATTTCTTTCTCTGCCAGGACAGGTTGCATCAATTCAAGCTAAGCTAAAGACCTTGGATGCTCTTCCAGGTCTCTTGTCATACGTCACAAAAGCTTTGAACAAGTTTGCTCAAGTATTAGACTATGCATCCTAAAAACTGGAGATCAAAGTGTTCTTTCAGCAGGCCAAGATGACACTATGCCTGCTGAGGGGGAGAAGAACACAAATCAAGCTACAATCTCCCAACTTTTTCAAAGAAAAGCTGAAATAGTAAACCTGAATAGACCATAACCTAAAACCACAACACCACCACCTATTCCACCTGTCATCACAACTACTACATCTCAAATGCAATCCCCCTCTTTCTAACCAACACCAAAAAGCTCCTATCAACGTGAGGGGGAGCATATCAAGGAAGATAAAGGCAAAAAGGCTTTGTCTTCAGAGGAGGCTGAGAAAGAAAGCACTAAAAGTGGCTCTGATGATGAAACAACACATATTCCTGGCTCCATGGTTGAATCCTCTAAGAAAAAGGAACTGAAAAAGTTTAACTTTGTCACTGAAAGTGGAGAGCATGTCCATTTAACTAAAGAACATATCAGTACACAAAAGAAAATAGAGGAAGAAGTCAAAGCTGAAGCTACCAGACATGAAGGTGAAATAAGAAAAGAAGAATTGATTGATCTTCTTGGTTTAGAGGTGGTGAACAAGTACTACAATAACAAGTTACAGTATGATAAATACTGTGACAAAATGCTGAATAGAAGAGCAGCATCAAGAATCACCAATTATGATGTCTTGATCCGAAAGGGTCCAATTACACTCAAAGTGTATAGAGAGGATGGTACAAGTGAAATTATTTCCAATTTCAAAGCCAGTGATCTACACCTTGGCAAATGGAGAGAAGTGATGGAAGCATGTCCAAAAAGAACTGGAAAAGGATAGGAAATCATCTACCAACAGACAGGAACAAGAATGGACTACATTCACACAACTGAAGCAGAACTAGGCATAAACTTGGATATTCCTCTAAGCAAACAGGAACCTCTCGACAAACTAAATGATCTTGCAAACAAGAAAAGAAAACATGCTGATGACATCCATGACTACTTCAAAGCAACCAAAAGGCTTAAGTCATCAGTTCAGTATGGAGATCATTTACCTAGTATTATGCTAAATGAAACTGTCCTTGGTATGATTTTGTTTAATTCACATCACAGACAGGATTTTATTACCATTAAAGACTTTAGAGATTTCCCAAACACCATGTTGTATACTGTACAAGAAATCTTCTTTAGACGTCATCAAGGTCCAGGGCTTGATGATCATGCCAAGACTTTCAGTTCTCTTCTGCTTGCTAAAATTAATAAGAGAAACCTGAATCTACTCAAGCATATGAGAGTCATTGAACAGCTAAGGCAGTAGAATGAAATCTTTTGTAATAACTTAATCTCTTGTAAATGTATTGTAATGAAAGTTAGAATGAAAGGTTATAAGTTTATGTTGTTCAATTCATATCAATTATGTAAGAAGAAGATGTTTTGATCACTTACAATTGATTTTAACTTAGGCTATTTGTATATTCAAATAGGAGGAGATTGTTGGGTTCAGTTCCCGAGCCCTTCAGTCTTTCAGTAGATTTAAACATAAAATCCCCTAAGTGTTTCTCAAACTAAAGTCTTTTAGTTTGAGTCACTGCAGCCTTTCAGCTTTAGTCGCTAAAGTTCCTCCAGCATCAGCTCATCAGGTCCTTAGAAGATTAGGAAGTATCTTCACTTCAGTGTATGCAGCGGTACAAAAAATGAAGAAGGACTCTTGGTTGGAGCTTTAGTTTAGCTTGGCTGACAATTTCAAGCTGAACATTGTCTATCTCCTTAATAGAAGCTGAAACGTGTGTTTCACTTCTAGAAGGTTTACAAGGCGGGAAAAAGATTGTTTTATATCAAAAGGAATAAAGCAATCTCCTTGGGAAATGCTACTTCTAAAGTTGGTATAGAAGTACAACAACTTTCCTTAAAGGACTGTACCTAGTACTAGAAAGCAAACGCGCATTAAATGGTAGTTCAACCACCTATTTAATGCTTGCCATGTAGCTAGGTTAAAACTTGTAAACCCTAATCCCTTTGCCTATAAAAGGAAAAAGGATTCCCAGAGTAAATGATATCTCTTCCAATTAATGTGATACACATTGAAGAGTTTATTTATCTCTTAAACAAACTGAATCGTACTACTAAAAGCTGAAGCTTCAGTTTAGTCATAACAAGTTTGTTTTATTATTCTCATAACTTTGGTTAGAGAATAAGTTCGAAGGAGATAACACCCCAATTGTCATTCAACCACCTTGCTTTTCCGCAAGCAAGGTGTGTCATAGATTCTTTATTTAATTCTAATAAAAGTCTATACGTTAAAAAGTCTTATGTGTGTTTTAAACTTGTTCTTTATATCATTTATATATATTTGTTTAAAACTCACTTTGTTGTTATGGAATCTGATTAGTTTAAAGTTCATAAACCTTATATCAGATTCCAAGGGACCAACAAAAAGAATTAGGACTTTAGCAGTTTCACCGGTTTTAATACCCGAGTCTATTGTATGAAAGTTTGCCACACTTTTGCTTGATTTAGGATTAACCAATCTCACAAATAAGATAGGGGAGATTGATTCTGCGACCCGTTTCCCACCTGTTCAGCCTCAACCTGTATTGCACTATTGCCAACCTTTATATTGTTCGTTGCCTCGAGATTCATCACCTGTTCAAAGGTAACAGATCCAGGAGCAACACCATCATTATTACCAGTCTTAGAAACAATCTTTGGCTTTAATTGTTTTCCATTATCGTAAAAAACACGAATTTTCCTTATAGCATTTGATTTTTAGTATCACGTATTTTAGTCGCTAATGAAGTATGACTTGTACTATCACATGTTGAGTTTTGCTATACATCAACAGGTTTTATGGTCGAGTCAGATTCCACACTCGTAGCATTTGATTTCACCTCGACATCATTCCCCTTTATAGCAAGTAATATTCTTAATACTTCCTTTGTGCCTTCCCCTTCTCCCTCTAGAATCCAATAACCTTGCTTCATTAATACCACATATTCCTAATAACCAGCATGCAAACAACAACCCACTCTTAAGAAAACCAACGACAACGCACCTCACAAACCATGTTAATTACGACAGGAATCGAAAGCTTAAAGCTTAGAAACCCTAAGTGATCGAAGGTCGCACAGATAAGCACAACAAAACACCAAATAGTAGACAAAAGATGATTGCCAAACCCTAACGATTAAAAGATCGTAAGGTTTAAAATCACACAATATTAGAACTAGACAGATCAAGATAGTATACTCTCATGTTCGCCAGCGCAAAGACCTTCTTCTCAATGACATCAAACTAATGTCCTACAATTGGATTTCCTTTAGACATAAGAGAATGTTTTTAAATTAGATAGAGTGGCTTATTTATCCATGTAACGCTCTATCCCCCTTGTGAAGGAAGGTGAAACCGTATGTTGTATTTCTCCACAAATCTATAATATATATAGCATACAAAGATTGGGTTTGAGCCCAAGATAACTAGTAATGTACATGTAATGATGAGTAAGATTATCCTAATCATACAACTAATGATTGACAAATCATAACAATGATTGACTAATCATAATCAATCAAGATCAATTATACAACTAACACTCCCCCTCGCAGTTAGAGCGGGAGGACTTCGGATGCTCAAACTAGATCTAAACTCTTCAAATAATGCTGAAGGTAACCCTTTTGTGAAAATATCCGCAAACTAATAACGAGAAGGGACATGAAGCACGCGAACTTGACCAACAGCAAATAAATCATGAACAAAATGAATATCAATCTCAATATGTTTTGTACGCTGATGTTGAACTGGATTAGACGACAAATACACAGCACTAACATTGTCACAGTAGACCAGGGTAGCAGCGGATAGTGGAGTATGTAACTCACGTAAAAGATTCCTCAACCAACAAGTTTCAGCAACAGCATTGGTAACACTACGATACTCTACTTTGGCACTGGACCAAGAAAGAGTTGGCTGACACTTAGTGAACCAAGATAGTAAATTGTTTCCAAGAAATATACAATACCCTGAAGTCGATCTTCGAGTGGTGGGACAACCAGCCCAATCCGCATCAAAATAAGCAACCAAATCTCTGGTAGATGAAGAAAATAACTGCAAACCATAATTCAGAGTACCCTGAACATACCACAAAATCCTCTTAAGGGTAGAGAGATGAGGATCCCGAGGATCATGCATATGAAGACAAACTTGCTGAACTGCATAATAAATATATGGTCTAGTAAAAGTGAGATAGTGGAGAAAACCTTCAAGACTTCGATACAAAGTCGGATCAGATACTGGATCACCATCATCACCCAGTTTCTACTCATTATCAACAGGAGTCCGACAAGGATTACAAGAAACTATATGTGCTTTCTCCAAAATCTCAATAGCATAATTCTTCTAAGATAAAAATAAACCTGAGGAATCACGCGTGACAGAAATTCCTAGAAAACAATTAAGATGACAGAAATCTATCATAGCAAATTCCTGATGCAAGGAGCCAATAATCCGCTGCAATAAACCCTCAGAAGAAGCAGTGAGAACAATATCATCCACATATAATAACAAATAAGTGGTATGAATCTCTTGTCTATAGATAAATAGAGATGAGTCACAACGACTATGAGAAAACCAGCCCGAGTAATATAAGATGCAAAGCACAGAAACCAAGCCCGAGGGGCTTACTTGAGCCCATAAAGAGACCGCTGTAACAAACAGACATAATCAGGATGAGTAGTGTCCCGAAATCCTGAAGGCTGATGCATATAGACAGTCTCAGAAAGATCCCCATGAAGAAAATCATTCTTGACATCAAGCTGATGAATCGGCCAATGTCGAGAAGCAACTAAACTCAGAACAGTCCAAATAGTACCCAGTTTAACAACCGGACTAAATGTCTCGTCCATATCAACTCCTTCCAACTGTGTACTACCATTTGCCACAAGACGAGCCTTGTAGCGACTGAGCGTGCCATCATCCAAATACTTGTGGCAAAAAATCCACATACAACGCACAATATTGGTATCCGGTGGTCTAGGTACTAAATGTAACATTCCGTATTTTTAGGTCATTTACGACGTCATCTATTTTACTAATTATTTTTTTTCTTCGTACGCGTTTACTTTTAATTCTTATTATATAGTAAAATCGCGTAAACTAAAAATCAACAATTAACGTAAACGGACACCAAACGAATTAAAGTTTTCGTCAAGCAAGCAATATATTATTTTTACGAAAGTAATAATTAACTTTTTATATTTTATTTTTATTGGTTGCGTAAAACGTTTACGTTTCGCAATTAAATACATTTAGGCATACCCGGAAGCACCAAAACTTTTCTACGCTTCAACAAATACCCACAATTATACCCAATACCTAAAATTTGAAAAATATCATCATATATACATGTATATGGCCGGATATAGGTGGGTTTATACAAGAAAAATATCTAAAAATCTTACAACTTGACATTGTACAACACATTTCAATTAAACCTTATGACTTTTGCAAGCAAAGCCCATACCTTGACCATAAGATTTCCTTGAAACCCTCATGGTGTCTTTCATGAACCTAGACATGATCTTAACTAAGTCCTTAGAGTATATAAGCTAGCAACTAGAGAAATAAACACACACTCTTCATTTCCTTGGTGAAAAATTCACAAAACACTCTCTCTTTCACTCTACATAGCCACGGCTCAAACCCTCCCCCTATACTAACCCATACAAATTTTTCTACCACTTATACAAGCATACACACAACATATCTAAGACCTACTAAGATGGTTTGAAGGTTTGGTTAAACCTTTACAAGTGTTAAACAAGAAAAATGGAAGATTAGGGTTTAGGGTTTCAAGATCTTGCAAGCTTTGGTTTATAATCTAAACAAGGGTTTGGATTGTGTTGGTTATCATATTACATCACCATAAGGTTATCTAAAACCCTTTATGTCTTTACATTTATTATTTTATGCATATATGAGTTCTATATAGTTAAATCACCATTATGATATGTTTAACTTGTAAAAATGGATTTTTCTTGTAAACATGATTTTATGAACAATATAAGTCTTGTACACTCATGGGTTAAGTATAAAAAGTTGGTATAAGTTTATGGTTAAAAGTGTACTTAAGAAAGCTTATGATTTCATGTGATAAGTGGACTTGTTGATCTTGATGATCTTGGACAAAAAATGGACAAATGAACTTTATAATATATAAGACATAGTATATTGAGAGTCTTGGAAAACTTGTGGTAAATTATTAAGTTAAAAAGGTATATAAAACAAGTTATAAAAAATGGATATTTATAAGTATTATAAAGGGGCTGTTTTAGTTCGACCTTGGTAACAGCTCTACCATGTTTTTAAAATATAGTACGCCCCATGACGATTCCAAAATGATAAGAATCTCGAAAAACCGATTTATAACGAAAAAGATACGACGATTTCAAGTTTACGTTAAATATATACTTTTATAAAACTATTTTTATAAAAGTTACTATTCACCACAGAAACTTATACTTTTAAAACATCAATAAATCGATAAAACTTTTAAATACGAAGACGTGCTCGAAAGAATCGCTAAAAACGGAGTTAAAACGAATAAGTTACGACATTTACGAGTTTTACGATAACTAAAACTATAAAAATAAGTTTACATCTTGTATGAACAGTAAAAAGTACTGTTCATCAGGGGACTAAAAATATGAAATGTCAAATATTGATAACTCGGCTTAATACAAAAACGTGGACATAAGAAACGCAAGAAACAGACTTGAAACGAGAAAGCTACACACTACTTTATAACATTTACTAGGGAGTTTCATAATGAGGCCTCTTCGGGGTGGCGTATCGACGAGTTGTTGGATTTACAATTTAAAGTGTCCTAGCTCCTCATACGTCACTACATGACCTCTTAATTATGATAGCCCGAACGATAGTATGATGAGCTATACGACCTATAAATAATCAAAGTGTTTAGTACTTATACGACCTATATTGGATTAGGTTGCCTTCGGATTCCTTCGTTACAAGTGATTCTTTCTAACTACGAGCTATGCTATACTAAAGATACTCGGGGGTGACCGAGTCTTTTTCATAATCCTAACATCAATAACTCGAGGTGAGTTCATAGCCCCCTTTTTACTACTTGATTGTTTTACAAACTCTACGGGGTGAATTACATTGCTTGTTTTACAATTGGACACAAGTTTTTTTCAAAGTGTTTACAAAGTGTATGCTATCCAGATTACTGTCCCTATTTATCATGAACCGTTAATTGCTATTGTAGTAAGCGTGAGTGTTATGGATAGATCTATCGGGACTGACAATCCCCACCTTTCCTTAGGTCACTAGTTTGATCAAGGTGCATTTAACATTGAGAGGTGTTAGGTTGTTGGCAAGCATCCTATATTCTGATTGGGGCACAAATCTAGTTAAGGCTTCGGGGTCATGAGCTTAGTGCAATAATAAACGTTTTGGACTACTGAATGTGTTTCAGAGTCTACTATTACTTCGATCTTGTGGTCCACCCTTTTTACCGATAAACCTATGATTTCACTCAACCTTTGTGTTGACTTTTAGCATGTAATTTCAGGTCCTAGGGTATGAAGATTGGAGGGGAGCCGTGGCGGATATCAATGAAGACGGATTCTGTGTTTTATCTAAAGTCTATGCAACTTTTATTATCTTTAAAAACTTAAGTCATCTTTTGGTATTATGAAGCTTTTGGTATAATTAAAAATGTATGTGAAATATTTATGACTTATAAAACATATGGGACCTAATGTATGAACTCTGATATTTTGCTATGGCATCGAATGAAATCTTATCTTAAAACGTCCATTTAAGGTCGTTTCCTATATCTTGATTGTTGTACTTTGACGTAGCACCCCATTGTTACCATTCCGCTGCTACCTGATTTTGGGGGTGTTACAGATTGGTATCAAGAGCCAAGGTTATAGGGAACTGGGTCACTTTCAAAACCTAGTTTATAACTACAAAGTTTAAAGATTTTCTTTCCTTTCATTTTTAAATACAGAATCCTTCATCGCTATCCGATATCCACGCGCGCGTATTTCCCGATCCTTACTTACTTTTCCGATTATCATTATTGCATTATATATAATCTTATATATATAATGTTGGTTTAAATTCTATCTCTTACGTCTATCTTTTGACATATCATTACCTATTTCTATCGGTCAATTATATATACCCTGATTAATTCATGATTATTTACATCATCCTTCTATTTCCTCTTCTCCATCATCATCACGTGCCATGACTTTGCATACCATTACAAATTCTTAACGAATTGTGTACTTGCGTGGCTAGAATCATGCCGCCTAGGAGATTTAAGAAGAAATGTGTTAAGAGGATAGTGGAAAAGCGTGTGGCCAAAGCTATTGAAGAATATGAAAAAACAAGAGCTGACTCAAACAATACTGGTGGATCTGGATCAGCAAATACTGGAGGAACTGTTGCACCAGATGTGCATGGAGCTTAAGTCTTGACTTCCAAATAGTAACTTGGACTAGGATTGATATATATAAGCATGCATACTAGTTAGTTTTCTCACACATTCATTTC
>BQNB010125392.1:0-19774 GCA_026074375.1 Tanacetum coccineum | reverse complement strand
TTATCATGTTCTAGCTACTTATGGGTGATTTCTAAGTAGTTTTGCTACCTTTGTTATGACTATCATTGGAGACCGGAACGAACCGAGAAACCGGACCGACCCAGCCGAAACGAACCGAGAAACCGGACCGACCCAGCCGAAACGAACCGATTATATATTTTATAAAAAATAATTGTAAATAATAATTATATACGAACCGACCAGAACGAACCGAGAAACCGGACCGACCCAGCCGAAACGAACCGATTATATATTTTATAAAAAATAATTGTAAATAATAAATATATATTTTATAAAAAATAATTTTAAATAATAATTATATACGAACCGACCGGAACGAACCGAGAAATCGGACCGACCCAGCCGAAACGAACCGATTATATATTTTATAAAAAATAATTGTAAATAATAATTATATATTTTATAAAAAATAATTATATACCAGCCGAAACGAACCGATTATATATTTTATAAAAAATAATTGTAAATAATAATTATATATTTTATAAAAAATAATTTTAAATAATAATTATATACGAACCGACCGGAACGAACCGAGAAACCGGACCGACCCAGCCGAAACGAACCGATTATATATTTTATAAAAAATAATTGTAAATAATAATTATATATTTTATAAAAAATAATTTTAAATAATAATTATATACGAACCGACCGGAACGAACCGAGAAACCGGACCGACCCAGCCGAAACGAACCGATTATATATTTTATAAAAAATAATTGTAAATAATAATTATATATTTTATAAAAAATAATTTTAAATAATAATTATATACGAACCGACCGGAACGAACCGAGAAACCGGACCGACCCAGCCGAAACGAACCGATTATATATTTTATAAAAAATAATTGTAAATAATAATTATATATTTTATAAAAAATAATTACATACCAGCCGAAACGAACCGATTATATATTTTATAAAAAATAATTGTAAATAATAATTATATATTTTATAAAAAATAATTTTAAATAATAATTATATACGAACCGACCGGAACGAACCGAGAAACCGGACCGACCCAGCCGAAACGAACCGATTATATATTTTAATAAAATTTTTAGTAAAAATATAGTTTTGATATATTAAAAAAAAATTAGTAAAATTTTTATTGTACACCTTCCCGGGCGACATGTCGCCGGGGAAGATTTTATTAAAAATTTCACTAATTTTTTTTTAATATATCAAAATTATAGTTTTACTAAAAAGGTTTCCCGGGCGACATGTCGCCCGGGAAACCTTTTTATATTTGCTGAAAATGCCCCTCCAAAATTTTCGTTGTGGCGCCATTTTGCGCTAAACGACAAAGTTCTTACTTTCCCGGGCGACATGTCGCCCGGGAATGTCGCCCGGGAATTATCTGTTATCAAAAACAGATCTAAGTCACAGCAGCTATAACACAAAACGAAAAAAAAAGGAAAAACGAACTTGGCGATTTTAACAGACCACCACCACCTCCCCACAACCACTGATCTCACCACCGACACTCCCCATCACCACTGAACCACCACCGGCACTCCCCACTGCCACTCACACTCGCACACGAGCACACGAACCCCCCTCCTCCTCTAAACATAATTCTTTCCTTTACCCTCAAAATGATAATTCTTTTACTTCTCTTTTTAATCCTCTCTAATTAATTGTTGGTGGTGTTTAATTTTTGCAACGATTTGAGGTGAATGGTGGTGATTATGGTTTGATTGGAATTTTGAGCACACGAATTGATGTTTAATTGTGTTAATGTTTTTTGCAGTTAAGAGTGCGGTCTGAGTCCACAGCCTAGCCGAGTCCACAACCGAGCCGAGTCAACAGCCGAAAAGGTATGTTTATTTTTTTTCTCCTTTTGGTATCCCGGGGGACATGTCGCCGGGGAATGTTTATTGTTTAAATTTTTTTAGTTTATAGTTATTATTAGGTGAATTGCATTGAAATTATGTATGTTTGGTGTTTATACGGATATAGTGGTTATTATTGTTGTTGGAAGTGAATTGAACCGTTTAGGAATGTACCGTTTAGGAATGTGTTAGGATTTTAGTGATTAAATTCGGAAAATTCCCGTCTGAATTTAATCATATGATAGAAAACCCATCCGAAATTAATTTGTTAGAAATTAATTTCGGAAAGTCCCTTGTTTGGGCCCCGTGCTATTTGAGATGATTTCGACAGTGTTTCTCCTTTACTCCTACGAATATGTCTTTATTCTAGTGAAGAAGAAGATTGATGAAGACCTCGTCAATGTTGAGGATGATGATGGTGTAGAAGTTGTTGTGAAGAAGAAGATTAATCTTGAGTTATAACTTGCAAAAGACACTTATATATTTAAATGAATGAATGAAATTGTTGTGGATTGTTTAAATGTGTATATTTATTTGGATATGTATGTATTTGGATGTGTGCATGCTTTTATTATTTTGTTCATGAATTTCTATATGTTATCTTAATTGTACTTTTACAGATGTCAGCGGATGTTGCAAGGGGCCACAGCGGGGATGGTGGCGGTGATGATTGTCCCCCTATATACCATATACCCACTGGTTGCGAGGGTTGCTTCTCTAACCGAGGTAAGAGTTTCTGGATTATTGTAATGCAAGCCTAAATTTGATACATTGAATTTGCTTGCCTTAAATTTTTATGACTTTATCACTCACTTGATTTTGCAGGCAAAGGCACCCGAAAACCCAATTTGGGCAGAAGGAAAGCGGGCAGACTGCATACCCGCCAGGAGACCCGAAACCTCGGGTTAAAGAAGATCACTGGTGACAAAGGCCCCGTCCCGATCCAGTTTAAGTGGGATGACAAAAAGACCATGATGCCTCTCGGTGACCATGCGTCTCATTGGTCTAACTACCTTGGGGATCTCATTAGGGAGATGCCTTGGTACTACCCTTCTTGGCAAAAGGTCTCGGTGCAGCGGAAGGCGGCGATCTTGACAAAGATTGGGGTCAGTTATATCATTATCCTTTTATGTTTATTTCATTATCGTGTTCATTTATTTAATTGTGTATATTTATCTAAATTCGTTTATTTATTTATATCATATAAATAAATAAACAAATTTAGATAAATATATAAATTATATCTCTAACTCTGTCTTTGTTTTGTTGTATATGATTGCAGACCCAGTTTGACTTGACACCTCATATGCAATCCCAGCACTGGGCAGATATTAATGCGGGCATCCAGCAGCATCTCCAAAAGCTGTACAATACCAACAAGGCTTCTCTCAAGGCAGCGCATTGGGTTATAAACCCCGAGACCGGGACTTATGATGTGGAGACGATCAGACAGGGACGTCCCGAGAGCATTACCCCGGCAGATTGGGATGCCCAGATTGCATTTTGGAATGATCCCAGGAACCAAGCCCGAGCCGCTCAAAATCGCCAAAACCGAGCAAAGAGCACGGTCGTTTGCCGGCAGGGATCCCGATCACTTGCTCGCCTTCGAGATGAGATGGTAATAAACATTATAATTATTTTACATACATATATACATATATATCTGATTATATGCTTTAGTGTGTTGTGATTTGTCGTTTTTAATTTGTTTCATCTTATATACGTGTGTATGTACAGATGGCGAGCTCAGAGACTCGAGAGTACCCGTCGCTCATCGACACCTTCTTCGTGACGCACACCGTTAACGGGGTATTCATACGGGATGAGGACCGAGCTATATACGTAAGTTTTGTTTCAAAACACGCACTTTAATGATTTGTCGAGAAATAATGTAGCAACCCGACTAATAAATAAACTATCTTGTGTTTTTGTCACTACATAGGAGGAGATGTTGAGGCTGCGGGCTCTAGGCTCCAACACCGAGTCGGGTGTGCCCTATACTGAAGAAGAGATCAATGCCCTGGCTCGAAAGGGCAAGCAACAGGGGCACCTTCTCGGTGTTGGTAGGGTATTGCCGGGACGAGCCAGAGATGTCCTCATTCCGCCCCCTCCGCCCCCGCCTCAATGCACGCACAACTCCACCGATGTCGAAAAGCTCAAAAATAAGAACAAGTACCTAACCAAACTGATGAAATTGATGATGAACTGAGTTCGGCAGCGGGAGTGGCGGGTACGGGGATGATGAGATGGCCAAAGATGAGGACGGCGGCGAGGATGAGGAGGACGAGGAGGATGGCGATAGTTACGTTGATCTTGGCGACCCTTATGTAAACATTTGTTTCCCTATCTAGTTGAATATTGACTTGTATCTAGCGGATAATGCAAGGTTTGTGACTAGGAAGCCCCGTTTTATAAACTATATTGTGTTTATTAGGATTTTGGACGATTTAGCTTTATTAGATCAAATGTGTTGATCCGTTATATTGTATTGTGTTTTGGTACAACTTGTGATGTATTTGGATAGTCTATATTGGTTTATACATGTTTGTTTTTTGGTAGATTTTTTCCGGAAAAATTCCAAAAAAAATCTAGAAATTGCCTGTTGTGCAGGCTGCATTAAAAAAAGAATTGCAGACCTATCCTGGGCGACATGTCGCCCGGGAAAAGTCAAACAAAAAAAATTAAATAGGAATCCCGGGCGACATGTCGCCCGGGAAAAGGGAAATAAAAAAATGAATTATTAATACCGGGCGACATGTCGCCCGGGTTAACTGGCACCAAACGACAAATAGCGTAACTTATAGTTGACAAGTCAACGTATATGAAAATTTTCCCGGGTGACATGTCGCCCGGGATAAGTCAAAATTAATTAATTAATCAATCTTAAGATTTAATTATTTGATTTATTGAACCACTTTCCCGGGCGACATGTCGCCCGGGATACTCATCCACCGTGGCACATACTAGTTTGACTGAAAACCTGTAGGCCCTACCAAGTCGCCCGGGAAAGAATCCCTGGCGAGCTTTCCCCTTCAACTTATCCCGGGCGACATGTCACCCGGGATTAGTATCCCCAGCGACATGTCGCCCGGGAAGGGTTGACAATGTCGCTGGGGATAGTGGTAAATATTGTAGTGCACGCCGAGACCATTGTTATATAACATGCAAATTCCTTCACGAAAAAACTAACTTTTTTCGAAGAGGGGGTGGAAATGCGTTTAACTAAATTGCATCAAATAGATATTTTTTTAAGGTAAATGTAGTAATTTTAATCCTTTCATTTTGAGCTGATATATGGTTTAATCACTTAACTATTTTTGGCAATGCATTTGTCTTTAACTTTGTTTGACTATTTGTTTAGAGGAAAAATGACAAAAATACTTAATTTTACCGACCTTCTTCACTAAATACTTACTTTTATCAAAAAATTCAAAATACTCACAAAATCTATAAGGTTAGCGAATTTTTTGGAAAAAAAATCGCAAGGTTTGACTTTGCGAGGTCAAACCTTGTAATTTTTCTCAAAAAATATCATGGTTTGACCTCGCAAAGTCAGACCACGCAAATTTTTAAAATTGTTCATTTTTCTTCTGTTTTCACTTGTCTCAAAACATGAAAGTTGTAGATATCCTTTGTTTTCGTTTAGTTTGTTTTTGCATCACTTAAAAAGAAGTTTGTATGAGAAAGTTATGAGCAAAATACCACGACAACTTTTTCTCGTTTATTTGTTGTGGTATTTTGGCCATAACTTTATCATACGAATATGTTTGAGATATCTAAAACTTTCATATTTTGATATAAGTGAAAAAACCGAAGGAACATGGATCAATTTTCAAAAATTCGCAAAGTTTGACCTCGAAAAGTCAAACCTTGCTATTTTTTGAAAAAATCGCAAACCTCGAGGATTTTTAAGGTATTTCGGAACTTTTGAAAGAAAAATTGGTATTTTATGAAATATGTTGGTAAAAATGAGTATTTTTGCCATTTTCTCTTGTTTACCTATTGATAACATCAAATAACGTCACTTTATTACATCATTTATCCCATCTATTTTACCTACTTTTATATAATTATTGCATTATTTGGTGCTTAATTGCTTTAAAGTTGATAAATACAGTAATTCAGGAGTGTTTTGTGAAGACATGCTAAAAGGCACACAATCTGGAGCTAAAACGAAGACATTTGAAGATTTCTAAAAATACACCAATACGTCGTATCCGCCTAAGAAGATACGGCGTATCAGCGCCAAGCTTCACAAGAAAACACGTTTTGACAATTCCTAATACGGCGTATCCATGACTCCTTCATACCCCGTATCCTTGAAGATGACTATTCGAAGATACAGTAAATCAAGTATTTTGGGAAAGAAATCAAAGAGTTATTACAACGTAGCGCGCACTCCAAGGTATCCAACCCGATACGCCATATCGACCACTCTGAATACGGCGTATCGAGGATTTTTCAGCAACTATAAATAGAAGACTCAGAAACAAGTTTTCAGTGTGCAATATCATATTCTCTGTATAGTATACATCTGAAGTCGAATTTCTCAAGCCATAAAGAGCAGCCAAGGTCAAACATCATTCCTAATGCCATAGAAGACATCGTGTAATTCTTACTTTCTTAATCATTCAGTTTTTAATTGTTTGATCACGTTTGTAATAATGACAATGATTGTGGGCTAATACCCTCGGGTATTAGCCATGTTAATGAAGATTATAATGTTTGGTTTGCTTTAATCTGGCTTGCTTAATTTATCGTTGTTATTTAATTATGTTTATCGCCTTATACTTGTTTATATGCTTGTACATGCGACCTATCATTCAATTAGGTCCAGTGAGACTTAACCAGTAATCTAGATGTGATGCCGAGATTGTTGGTCCTATGGTGTGCGGGGGTGTCCCGGTTCCTAGTAGAGCTCTATAGAGGTCATCCGGGTGGCTGTGCAGGTTGATTATGAGCTAGGTTGGACCGGAGGTGTCCGATATATTGTTCAACGATCATGTTATCTAAATGTTAACGTGTAATTGTATTTGTGGTGGTTGGATCCTCCCACGGTTTGTTAAAAAACAACATCAAAGTAATAAGTGAGGTTTGGTGTTTTGAAAGTTCCCGATGGGCTAGGGTCATTAACAGGATCACCACGGCGCGTTATTTGCCCTTTGATAGAATTATAATTGACTTTACAGTATGGTGCTTTAGCGGTTTGCGTTTATGTGATATCGTTTGGTTCATTTCCTAGGTTCTTAGGAAATTAGAAACAGCCTATGTCTAAAAAGGATGAGTTATGCGCTCTCGATAATTATAAGCTGCCAGTTGCTCGAATATTCAAACAAGCATGTATTTGGACTGTAACATGGGTAATAACTAGTTTTCGATGTTGGGGTTTCAGGGGGAACCGTCGCGCGTGGGGTCTTGTGTGATTGTGTTTAGTGTGTTTAATGCTTGGAAGTGATATTTGTCTCCAAATATAATAACCTGGGCTAGTCTCCTCAGTGACTGAACCACCCCCATCTTTATGAGTTATCGCGATTATGTCCATTACGGTAGTTGTTTCCTGGTGAGTGACGTTCTGTTATTATGATCGGTGGGAATGTCTGGAGGTATGGGACATCGAGGTGGTCGTTCACCGACATTTACCGCGACATCGCTCCTGAGGAGTCCGCGGCCCGGTTGATGGCGCGGGTTATGGGGGGGGAGGGGGGAGGGGGGCAGGTGATTTGTGTTTGGGGTGTTTTACTCTGGTGGATGCAATTGTTGGTCCCGTCTCGACTGCTCTGCTACGTGGCTGAGGTTTGTTGGGGGGAAGGGGTGGGGGTAGGTTGGGTCGGGGGGTTTGGGCGGGTGGGCTGGCTGCATGCCATTTTTTGTTAAGTTTTTTGTTACGTTTCGGCCAGGTAGTTTGGGGCATTACTCCTTTGGGGGCGTAGGGTGGGCGGTTTGGGTGGGCTCTCACTCGTTTATGGGGATGGGCCTAGTAGGGGAAATCCGGTGGCGCGGCGAGCTGGTTTTTTTAGTTTTCATACCGTCACAGTTAAATATCCGGTCAGTGTTCAGGTATGTTATACTGCGGTATGGAAATCGGAATATAAAAATTTTCGATGTAAATTTTACGGGCTGCGGTCTCGATGCCCGCCGGCGGTGGGGGTGATATGGGGTATATGGAGGGTGAGTGTGTGGGGTCGCGGGCGAGTTGGTGGGGAGGTGGGGTCGAGACTAGCCCCGGCCTGGGAGTGTTTCCTGCTTGAACGTTTGTTTTTAAAATTGCGTTGGGTTTGTTTTTTTTTGTTTTGTTTTTCGCGGTTTTTGACATACGGACTCGGGAAACTCAAATTAACATTTTTTCGTGGGGTTGGGTGTGTATAACTTGAGTTATGTCATAGCGTATTCATGCGTGTTAAAATATTTCGTTCACCCATTTCCCTTGTTATTTTTGTGAACGCCCTACCCCTAATCCCAAACCCAAATGCCCCCACCATTAACGCCGTTGGAATGAAATTAATTTTTATTATGGCTTTATTTTTGTTTGGACTCTTCCTCACGGGCATGGGGGGAAAATAAGCGAACATCTGAGAGAGTCCTTCTCTGGCACTCCATTTCGCATAGTGTGACATTACCATGTGAGGTCTTGCATCCCGGTGGTACCTCGGAATTTTGACTTGATTAATGCTAAATTTTCGAAGGGACCGTTTGTGCTTGAACCGTGATCAAAATCTTGTTGAATCCACAGGGTCTTTGTGGCGTGCCGTTGTGCCGAAATCCTTCTACACTCTCACCGGGAGTGGAGGTTGGCTCTCGGAGTCTCCCACGGGTATGGTCATGTTAAAGGCATCACCTTGGGAAGGAGTGATACATTTCAGCAAACGGGGAAAGCTGAACCCACGTTATATAAGATCTTTCAAGATTCTTGCTAGGGTAGGAACACTTGATTATCGACTTGAACTTCCAGAGCAATTAAGCCAAGTTCATAGTACTTTTCGCGTTTCCAATCTGAAGAAGTGTTTCGTAAACGAACCACTAGCTATTCCATTGGATGAGATCCATATGACAAGCTCCATTTCGTTGAAGAACCAGTTGAAATTATGGATCGAGAAGTTAAACGGCTGAAGCAAAGCCGCATTCCAATCATGAAGGTCCGTTGGAATTCGAGACGAGGGCCCGAGTTTACTCGGGAGCGCGAGGACCAAATGAAGAAAAAGTACCATCATCTTTTCGTTAACCCTTCGTCTACGTCCTAAGCTTTGAGGACAAAGCTTCTTTCACGGGGGAAGAATGTCACACCCCGAGAAATTCTGGTCAATATTTTAAACTTTTCCGATCATTATTTTTTATTTTTATACGTTACGTTTAAATCCGGCAGTTTACCGGGAAGTTAACATGCGTAAATCTGAAAAACGTCATCGGACGCGTTTCGACTTTGGATTTTGATAAGTTTAGATATTATATGAGTTATTTTATCTTTTCTAAATGTTTCGTAGTTTAAGATCACTCCCGGTATTTATTTTTCGTCTTAACGTTTAAATTGCGTTTTTCGCGTTTTTGACCTAACGGGACCCCGGAAACTCGAAATCTTTTCGTGTAAACTTAAGTTATAATTCATCTCGTATTCATAAGTCAAGAATTTCGTTCACCCTCTTCTCTTGATATATTGTGGACGCCTAAACCCAAACCAAATGCACCATAAGCCTTGAAATTAACTAAATGGCATCTTTTCTTGAACTTCTCATGTATGTGGGTGAAAGTGACACATGAGAGAGTCCTTCTCATGCACAACTTCTCAAGTTTGACAACACCATGTGATTACTTGCACCATTTGACTCCATTTGACTTAAAACTCAAATTTAAGACCTAATTCATGAACCTTGATCAAAAATTTTGAACCACATGGTCCTTATGGCTTGCCTATTGCCGAACCACACACATACTTTTGGTGTGTGTTGGTCACTTATACTCTACTTGACAAGTTAAAACCCTAACTCTTGGCCTATAAATACCATCACATATCATAACTTAGGGTTTCATAATCACTTTCAAGCCTTCAAAAATTTCTTTCTCTCCCTCTTGTCTTTTTGAAACCCACGGCCAACCAACACCCTTATAGGGTTCCCATTTCTTTGATTTCTTGCATAATCCAAGCATACTAAGTTCATTTCTAAGAACATCTAAGGTGTTTGCAAGTATTGGTTCTTTGATTTAAGGGTTTTCTTCAAGATCTACAAATTAGGGTTTGGTTATTATTTGGGGTTTTTCAAGATCTAGTGATTCTGGGTATAGATCTTGTGTTATTGCTTCTTGATCTTCATTCTTGTAAGTATCTTGGATCTTTCTTTGTGGTTTTCTTATGTTCTTCTTATATGTTCAAAGATCCATACATCCATATGTTGTGTTTTAATTTTTTTTTAAGATTTTAAAGCAAGATTTTATAAATAATGATGCTACTTCATTTCACTAGTTAAATACTATGTTCTTGGTGAGATGAGTGGATGAGTGTTGCAACAATAGAAATGAAGGGATTAGGTTAGATTTAGGTGTGGTTTTGTTGTGGATTAGTTGTGAATGGAGATTAGGCACTATTGTGAAGTTTGGGTGGATTTTGGTTGCGTTTTTGACAAAAAGTGCTTGCTGATCCGAAATGGTTTTGAGGTTTTGGTCGACCTAAAAATGTTTTCATTAGGCGTAAAAGTAGTTTTTGAAGAGCTTGTTTCGAATAGATAGTTTTTCATATATCGCACATTAAAATCGGACTTAAAACGGCCAAGTTATAGTCAAATGAAACTTGAAACATTTTTCGGCAAAACCAAGTGAATAGTTGCTGATGTGAATAGTAAAATGGGTTTTCGGACACTTTCGGACATTTTTGGACTTTCTAAACACTAGCGAAACATATAGTAACACATACCTATTGATTAGTATCATTTAAAGACGTCGTTAACATATTTTAGGAAAAGCGAGAAAGTTACTAAAAATAGTAAGTTTGGTAAAAATTTAGCGAAACGGACATAGAAGTTAAGCGATTAAGGCTAGTAAGTGCGTTTTGAAAATATGGAAACTTAATAAATATAGGGGACGGTATTAACGTTTTGAAACTAAAAACTTTCCTAAAATAGAAACTTTCTAAAAATAGTAATTTTTGGTTAAACGCCGAAACTTAACGAAAAACTATATGATTTTATTTCGTCATGATTTGATAATCAAACTAAAGCAAACACACATGGATGTATTTTGGTGATGAACATATTGTGCAATTCTTGGCATACTTTCCGTGTTTCTGAGACGCGTTATTATTCTAGGTCGCGGCTAGATTTCTATATCATCTTTTACTTGCGTGATTATCATTTGCTCATTTTGCTAAGGTGAGTTCATAGCCCCATGTTTTACTACTTTTACTTTACTATTTTGGGGTGAGAAACATTGCTTGTTTTCAAACTATGGACACAGTTACTTTACGTTTCCTTTTCCTGATTACGTGTTGCCTAAGTAGCGAATAGACCACTAATGCCCGAATTATCATGAACCGTCAATTGCTTAACCGACCGTACTGGTTAAGTGAGCGCGAATGTTGTAAATAGATCTATTGGGAGTAATTATCCCTATCCGGGTAAGTAGCGCTTACTAGATTCGGAGGTCCCGAACAAACGGATATATACCATGTCGGAATGTCAATAGGTGATCTTGGTCAGATACCTTGAGCGTGGTGTGTAATAATAATATGTATTGAGACTGATTATTCCCTATCAGGGGTAAGTAGCGCTTACTAGTTTCGGAGGCCGAACAAACGGATAGATACCTTGTCAGTCTTGTCAATAGGCCGATCTTGGTCAGATAGTTTGGGCGAGAATACTATTTGGCATATAAAAAATTGCTTCTTTTAATTGAGCTTCGGTGTCATGAGCTTAGCGCAAACGTAAATGTTTTTTATGTGAAGTTGTATTTGTTATAACTGTCACATGTGTTCTATAACTTGTGGTCCACACTGCTTTTGTTGAACATTTCAAATTGTTAAATACTTTTCATAATACTTTGAGTGAAGTTGTATTCACTAAACATTTTTTTTATCCTCATAAATGTTTTACTTAAACCTATGAATTTCTACTCAACTTTTATGTTGACAGTTTTAGATGTTTTTCTCAGGTGATTAGCTAGGATGTCTTGCTGTGCTTGTTGGTGTTGCCTTGCATTGGGATGATTTTCAAGAATTATTATTATCTATGTTAACATCGTTGTCAAACTTTAAAACCTTTTATTCGCTTCCGCATATTATTGTTGGGCCTATGTAAAACTTTAACTATTTTAATCAATGCAACGATGTTGGGTTTTTAAACGTACCCTTAGAGGTCGTTCTTTGTATCTTGTGTGATGTGTATTATGACCATCACACCCCGACACGTGTTTCAGTCCAGGCCCTGCTTGGGGGTGTGACACGATTGGTATCCAGCGCCTAGGTTTTAGGAGAACAGGGGTGTATATCTAGGTCTATTCTTAACCAGTATTAGATCTACGTGGTTTACTTGCCTTACGTATAGAATTTATATCGATAAGAAAATGAGTATTAAGTATAATACATTTCCATAATTATATTACGTTTATTTTACCTTATGTAGATTTTCTCGTTGGTTTTATATAAAATTTATTTATATAAATAATAGATCTTTCCCCCAGGGCATTGTTAGTTGCACAATGGTATTTAAACGTTTCTCAAGACATCATGAGTGATACGATGGTCATTTAAACTTCTTCATAAATTTACAATATACTATTTTACATAACATCGAAACTTGTCACAGTCTTCCAACCCTACGTTATCTTACTGTCCGAACCCGAATGCGAGTTGAGCACCCGTCCCATACTTTTATTTCTCCTACATCGTCTCATACCGTCATCTAAAAAACATGCCGATTAAGTTGAACATGACTTTAACCCATCACCTCGTAACATTCCACTTTGAGAAACACGACTTTCAGAACTGGACTTATTTTATTTTTCTTTTATTTATTTTGATTTGAAGAGAATGACGGCAACAAGACAAGGAACGAGTTCCGCGAGGATCAAGTGTATTATAACCCAACGAATTGCTAACGCTATTAAGTATTGTTGTATAGGAGCAAACCGTGTGGCTTATGAGTACGTTAGAAAGTCAAGGTGGCAAGGAATGTCAACAATAAGATAAACGAAAAATGGTCGCGAGAGCTTACACTGCTAGACCAAATAACAAAATTAGATATGTAGAAAAGTTACCCTTTTACAATGAACGTAAGTTGTGCCTCACTGGAACCGTATCTGTGGAGTTGAAATAACTACAAGAGTCTTGGGTAGGTGACTTGCGTGATTCCTAATATGAATCAAAAATTGTGACAAACCTGGATATCGATTTGGTCCAGTAAATGAATAGACGGTTGATGAATTTGATAAAAGCTTAAAACTCCCGGATGTGTTACAAAACGATTTTCATGTATACGTCGATTGATTTTTCAAATCAAATTTTCTTCGATTATCACTAAGTAAAACCAGCAGGTTAAACGGTGGTGACAGTAATCCCAATCATCCAAAGGTCGATTTATTACCATATTCATGGTCACATTCTCACAAGACAAACTCATATGGAAAGCTCAAGATTTAAAGACAAAGACGTCCGCAAAACTCTGATTTAAAGCTTTCAAGATATGTTAAAGTAATGAGCTTGTTGGTTAAAGACACAAGATCGCAAGGATGGGGGGGGGGGCATAAACGATATAGACAATGACGGAAAGGCTGCATGTAAAGATGCAAAGCATGAAGGAACAAATCTACACAAAAGAACAAAATGAAAGACCAATACCACATGAGCTATATGACAAAAGCAATATCATTCATCTCTGCAGGAGTGTACATCAATGAAACTCACTTCGGGGGAGATTGTTAGCCTCAAAAATATTAAGTCGATTGGATAGTTCGTTCTTTTGTCTTTAAGTCTCGGATCAATCATTTTAGTTAATGTTGTCAATAGGTTAATATCAGGAATCGGTCGATAGTAATTATTATTGTATATGTTTCGGGTTTAATCCCAAGCAAAACCCGAGCCCGGGTCCTAGTTAAATATCCCGCGCGTACCTTTAACGTGACGGGGTATATAAGCTTTTTCTTCTTTAGAAAAAGTTAGTTGTTTAATTATATATAAATCTTCTTGTTCTCATTCTCTCTAACCTCTCTCTTCTTTCTCTCTCTAAAACAACTCAATCTTTCTTTATCTCTTTTCTTGGTTCGATTCGTGGTTCGTAATATGAAGTGAAAGTGTAAATCTGGCTCCTACAGTAAGTTTGTAAAATGGTTTGGAAAATAGTTTTTGAGATGATAGTAGAATAATTTTTAAGAAAATGACAAAATGGTTTATAGGATGACAACAAAATTGCTTACAAAATGGCACAAGAATAGTTTATAAAATGCTAGCAGCGAAATGATTTGATAAGATGGTAGTAATTTAAGGAGTAGCTTACATAAATAAATAGAGAAATTAAGTGTAACTGATGAAATCGTCATGACACCTACATTAACAGGAAATTTAAATAACAACCATCTATAACAAAAATTTATAAAAAATTTATAATGCGAATATAGTATAAGATAGACTTTTGTACTTAGGTCACTAGGTAAGGCAGAAAGTGATCTCTTCTTAAGCATTGGGTCTTGTCTTTGACTGACACTAGAGTTCTCTCGCGAGCTTTTTCCTTCCTAAATTTGGTTCACTAGTTTCTGATTTCTTAAATTTTGGCTTATATCCATATAATGTTCCTAGCCTTCCACAATTTTTTCCTAGCAAGTGATGGTAGCCTTTGGATTTACAACATGGGCTCTCTGGTTCATTGCAGAAACGCATGGCCCTACAATCCCCTAGTCTATTGTGGCCAAAAACCTCTTACAATTTACCTACACTTCACAGTACTCGGTCCCTACATGATGCAACTCTACACTTGTTGTATGAGGTAATTTCCAGCATAAAGTGGTATGTGGCTTAATTACACATAATCATTTTCATTATAAACGATCTTAAACGACTAAAAAACGTTACCGAAAAAATACATTGTAATTTGTATGTTTGCATTTTGTATGTGCAGGAAAGGATATTCAACCAAAAGGAACAAAAAGGAATAGCAAAAAGCAAACAAAATCCAAGCACAGGGTGGAAAGGGCAATGTCAAAAGTTCAAGCCAAATGAGAGCTACATACTTGAGGGGCTAAAACTGCCAAACCTCCAAGTGTATTACAAAAGTTACCAAGTTGAGGACCATAACTGCCAAGACGGGCCGAGATATTTCATTTTAGTGATATGAATTTAGGGACCAAAACTGACTACTTCCACAAAAGGCATCAATTTCCCGCCCAACAACCAAGGTACAACTCACACAACCTCCTTGGATGTCCTCCCATACCTTCTGCTCCCTGCAAAACCACTCGCACACCCCTAGCCAAAATCATTTTCATCCACCCTACTAAACCCATCCCGTTGTATAAAAGCCATGTTGGCCAATCCCTACCTTGCCCAAGTATCTTCAACTGGCTGAGTATTGCTTCCAAAGATACATAATGATTTTGATGGCGGGGATTTGCTTTAGGACTTAACTACACATCAAGCACACTTCGTTTCGCTCTCCAAAGAAGCAACAAGCTGAAAAAGTTAAGACTTCGGCTATATATAGAGCTTTTCTGTAAGCCTTTGAGGCTCTAGTTTTTTAGTTTTTAATTAACTTTTACAAGTTTTTTACTTTGACTTTAGTTTCATGTCCATTTACTGGTTTTTACTTTCATCTTGTAACTCTTTCAAGTTTTAATGCAAATTTAAGTTTTTAAGTCAATTTACAATTCCAGTGTTAAGTTTCTTCAAATCACATCTGTTCTGTGTTCTACAAAAGCTTAACCACAGCTTACTTATAAGCTGTTTTCATTAAGTTTAAGAATTAAGAAGTTAAGGTAGTTAAGTGGAGGGAAAATCACAAATATCATCTCTAATATACCAACAGCGTATGTTATGGATTGATAAAGCCAGTTCTGGATGGGCTTATGGACTCTACTTGCGTGTTTTTCATGCAAGCTAGTGATTGTAGATTCATTGATTTGACCCTGTTATTGAGCAAGGGTGTCTGTAAGTTTTCCTTTTTCTTGTTTTTCTATTTACTGTAGGAACTGCTTTTTAGTGCTTTTTTCTTGACTAAAACCTGTTTATAAGTATTCTATTTTGTTATTTAACAATCTGTTTTTAATAATTAAGGACCAAATCAGCTTAATAATAAAAGAAAAATGATTTGTGAAAACTTTAAGGGGTATTTTGAACTAACAGTACTAACTCTTTAGTTAGTACTGCTAGTTCATTTTTGGGATTTTAAAACTAACAGTACTAACTAAAGCTACCAGTACTAACTCCAAGTTAGTACTGTTAGTTAAAGCTGTTAGTACTGGTGGTTAATTTTAGCTTATCAGCTTATAATTTCTGCTTATTTAAGATTTAATTAGCTTTTTAGAGTAGATTACACCATTTTCCTTTACTGTCTTTAGGGGTAAGCTTATTCAAGCTTATTTTCCTTTTTAAAGTATTTCTAATAGTGTATCAGTTTGTAGCTTTTTAGCTATTTGTCATTTTAGTTTATTCTAGTTGCTTATTCCTATTACTAAGTGCTCCTTAAGGTTAGGTGAGCTTCTGTTTTAGCTTGTTTGCTTATTTATTGTTTCTTTGTGTTTTGTTAGCCTAGCAGTACTAACCTTAAGCTACCAGCACTAACTTATAACTAGCAGTATTAACTCCAAGTTAGTACTGTTAGTTAATACTGTTAGTACTGTTGTTAGTACTGTTGTGTTTATCTTGTTAATTTAGCTTAATTGCTTTTTGTATTTGCTTATTTAGAGTAAGTTTAACTTATTTGTCTGTCTTAAGCTTAACTGAGCTTGTTTGTGTCTTAGTGTAAAAGTTTTAAGTGTTTTTGCCATTTCCAGCTTTTATTCTTGTTCCAGCTTATGTTCTTTGTTTATTTTTATGTGCATTTGCTTATTCAATATTAGTGCCCAATCATTTCTTGTCATATTCAAACATCAATCATCAATAAGTCCTCTCGATTTTCACATTTTAGCCTCGTTGGGACATAACGACCCGGGAACACTCTATACTGCTTCCGGTTACATTGCTCTCGCGTGATTTTCAGTCCTTGTTATGTATTATATACACGTATGTATTTGTTTAATATTTTTTTGAGGGTGAGTTCGCGTGAAGTCAATAAGCCTTCTTTCCATTGGCTTCAATAGTGTAAGCCCTTGCCACATCCGGTTTCTTGAAGGGTGGTTGTTGTGGCACTTGGTTATCCTTTGGTTGGTTTTCAAACTTTCTCTTGATGTTAGCATTCTTTTCTACCATGATTTCTTGTCGTATGATCTGATTCATCGGATCGTGAGTCATGCGTAGTTTTGTCTCGTAGATAGCGATGCGCAATAGATCACTAACTCGTTGAAGCTTCATTTCTGGTTAATCTCGCAGAAGTCATTCCTTGTTCTCGATGCCGCATTCTCTTTTAAAATTATAGAAGTAAAAGAAAGGGATGTTAGTCGGTTCCCCAAAGTCGTGGTCCTACAAGATGAAATGTTGCAAAGGTGACGGTTTAAAGTCATGTTCAACTTAATCGGTATGCTTCTAGGTGACAGTATGAGACGACGTAGGAGTTTTAAAGGTGAGGGAAGGGGGCTCAACTTGCATTCGGGTTTGGATAGTACGATAACATAGAGTCGGAAGACTGTGACAAGTTTCGATGTTATGTAAACAATAGTTAAATTTAAATTATGAAACTAGTTCTAATGTACTATCGTTTTCATCTCATGATGTCTTGGAACGTTTAGAGATAATTGTGCCACTCACAGAGTCTTAGGAAAAAATTTAGTTCTTTATATAGACAACTTCTATATAAAAAAATATATGTAAGGTAAACGTAGAGAAAAGATAAACGCAGGGCAAAGGTAAACCCATATCATAGTAGGTTCAAGGCAAAATGATGTATAAAGTAATTATGGCAATATGATATATAAATTGCACTTATGTATATACATATATAAAATGCTATTATTATTAGATACATATATAAGCAGGTAAGCACGTAGGATCATATACTGGTTATAGACCAGACCTAAATATACTACCTGGTTCTCTATAACCTTGGCTCTGAATACCAATCTGTCACACCCATAAACGGGCCTAGCCAGAAACACGTGTCCGGGGGCGTGACGTCATAATAAACATCACACAAGATACAAAGAACGACCTCTATGGGTACATTTAAAATCCTACATTGTTGCATTGATTAAAATATTTAAAGTTTTACATAGGCCCAACGATAATATGCGGAAGCAAATAAAATGTTTTAAAGTTTGACAACGATGTTAATCATAGATAATAATAGCTTTTGAAATCGGTCCAATGGCCAGGGGGGGGAGGGGGGAGGGACACACAAACAAGCAAAGACATCCATAGCTAAGCACCTGAGAAAAACCTGCTAAAACGGTCAACATAAAGTTGAGTGAATTCATAGGTTTGAATTTAATATTAAAAGTGGACCACAAGTTCACAGTACACACGTGACAGTTATAACAGATACAACTTCACATAAAAAGCATTTACGTTTACACTAAGCTCATGACACCGAAGCTCAATTTAAAAGGAAGCATTTTATATGCCAAATAGGATTCCTCACGCTAAAGGTATCTGACCAGGATCACCTATTGACAATCCGACATGGTATATATCCGTTTGTTCGGGACCTCCGAATCTAGTAAGTGCTACTTACCCGGATAGGGATAATTACTCCTAATAGATCTATTTACAACATTCGCGCTTACTTAACCAGTACGGTCGGTTAAGCAATTGACGGTTCATGATAATTCGAGCATTAGTGGTCTATTCGCTACTTAGGCAACACGTAATCAGGAAAAGGAAACGTAAAGTAACTGTGTCCATAGTTTGAAAACAAGCAATGTTTCTCACCCCAAAATAGTAAAGTAAAAGTAGTAAAACATGGGGCTATGAACTCACCTTAGCAAAATGAGCAAATGATAATCACGCAAGTAAAAGATGATATAGAAATCTAGCCGCGACCTAGAATAATAACGCGTCTCAGAAACACGAAAAGTATGCCAAGAATTGCACAATATGTTCATCACCAAAATACATCCATGCGTGTTTGCTTTAGTTTGTTTAACAAAACATGATGAAATGAAATCATATAGTTCTTCGTTAAGTTTCGGCGTTTAATCAAAAATTACTAGTTTTAGAAAGTTTCTATTTTAGGAAAGTTTTTAGTTTTGGGACGTTAATAACGTCCCCTATATTTGTTAAGTTTCCATAATTCATAACGCACTAACTAGCCTTAATCACTTAACTTCTATGTCCGTTTCGCTAAATTCTTACCAAACTTACTATTTTTAGTAACTTTCTCGCTTTTCCCTAAATATGCTAACGGCGTCTTTAAATGATACAAATCAATAGGTATGTGTTACTATATGTTTCGCTAGTGTTTAGAAAGTCCAAAAATGTCCGAAAACTCATTTTACTATTCACATCAGCACACTATTCACTTGGTTTTGTCGAAAAATATTTCAAATATTATTTGGCTATAACTTGGTTGTTTTAAATCCAATTTTAATGTGCGATATATGAAAAACTATCTACTCGAAACGAGCTCTTCAAAAACTACTTTTACGCCTAATGAAAACATTTTTAGGTCGACCAAAACCTCAAAACAAATTTGAGATAACAAGCACTTTTTTCCAAAAACGCAACCAAAATCTACCTAAACTTCACAATAGTGCCTAATCTAGTCTAATCTCCATTCACCACTAAACCACACCTAAATCTAACCTAATCCCTTCATTTCTATTATTGCAACACTCATCAACTCTCATCTCACCAAG
>BQNB010125391.1:0-17149 GCA_026074375.1 Tanacetum coccineum | reverse complement strand
TCATCATCCTTCTTTCCAGCATCATTAGAAGGTTATGATCAATTATCACCAGAATCAAAGAGGGAATCATCTTTCCATAGTGGTAACAAAATGTAGTCTTGGCTAGATCCTGTCTCCTTGCTAGATGTACCTGCACCAATACTTGCTTATGTACCTACAAAATCTTTAGAGTTTGTACCTGCAACAACTGGTACATAATTCATTGATTTTGTTAGAGAATCAATGTCAAACAGCCACTTTGGACCATCACCTGCAATCATAGGCTTATTCTCTAAGAACTCAACATGCAAGCTTTCTTCTACTTTCCTGGTTCTAATGTTGTATACCCTAAAAGCTTTACTACTCAAAGAATATCCAACAAAGAATCCTTCATAACTTTTTCCATCAAACTTCCCTAAATGGTCTATTGTATTAAGAATTGAAATATGACACCCAAATGGTCGCATGAACCCTAAAGTAGGTTTAATACCTCTAAACAATTCATAAGGAGTCTTATTATGAGGCTTAACCACTAGTACCTTATTCTGCACATAGCAAGCAGTATTCACTGCTTCAGCCCAAAATGTTGTAGGTATCTTAGAGTCAGCTAACATGGTTTTAGCAGCCTCAATGAGTGTCTTATTTCTTCTCTCAGCAACACCATTTTGCTGAGGATTTCTTGCTATACTAAACTCCTTCTTAATACCTTTCTTTTCACAAAACTCACTCATAACTCTATTCTTGAACTTTGTTCCATTGTCACATCTGATTATCTTTACTTTCTTATCAACTACATTTTCTATCTCAGTTATAAAGCTCTTAAGAATGCTACTAGTCTCATCCTTAGATGCTAGAAAGAAAACCCAAGTAAATCTGCTATAATCATCAGTGACAACTAGACAATATTTCTTATTCATTAAGCTGCTCACAAAAGTTGGACCAAACAAGTCCATATGCAACATGAATAAAGGCTAAGTAATAGAGTTCTGAATCTTGGACTTACAAGAGGCTTTGTGTTGCTTTCCCTTAAGGCAAGCAACACAAGTTTGGTCATTTTCAAAATGTTTTGTAGGTAAACCTCTCACAAGATTTTCCTTAACAAGTTTATTAATAGTTTTAAATTTTACATGACCTAGCCTCCTATGCCATATCATTGATTCATCAAGTGTTGCCTTTGCAACAAGACAAGTTAAACTGTAACTCCTTGACAAAGTACACATCTTCAAAATCAAGCTTACCAGTTTTAAGAGTTCCTTTACCAGTAATTTTCCCTCCTTTGGAACCTTCCCCAAAGGTAACATATCATCCATCAAATTCCTTAAAGTCTAAGAGACAGGACATGTTCCATGTCATGTATCTTGAGCATCGACTGTCAACATAGTCTTGATCTTCTTTTTGTAGATGACCCTGCACATAAAAATAAGGAAATTAGTTTCCTTTGGGGGACCCAAGCCATCACTGACTTGGATCTGCCTCGTGCATCAACATAATTATGTCTCTTCAAAGTAATTGATGCACTATTAAGTTTGGCAGGTCTCTAAACCCAACATGCTGAGGCCTTAACAGCATTAACCTGATTTGCCCTAACAGCATTAACTACTGCTTAATTTGGCCTAGCAGTATAAAATTTTTCCTTAGCAGTATTAACTTTTTGACTAAATTTTTTGTTAGTTAATGCTGTTCTTATTTGATAGGGCCTATTTACAATTGATTATGCTGATTTAGAAAAACGTGACATTGGTCTAGCACTACAAACTGTAGTTTTGGGATGAGTAGTATTAACAGGCCTAGCAGAATTAATTGGTCTTAGGTCAGTTTTCATTAAAACTGCTCTTAGAGTCATGTTCCTGTGAGCACTAGGGTGAGCCTTTTTAGCAGAATAATTATAATTCACCCTTGTATAATTATTCCCAGATACCACCCTTTCCCTTTGATGGTAATTGCAGTCAGCCTACACATGGTCAAAACTTCCACAGACAAAACATGCTTTATTATACATCACAAAGTCACTTCCTAGCTGTTGAGACTTCTGATTATTCTAGTTTCTTTGATTTCCCCTAGGACTTTGTGACCTATACATTTCAGCATACTTAATTGGTTTCCTAACTAGTTTTTCTTGTTGTTTAGGTCTAACAAATTCCATCTTAGCAACAGTAGGAAAAATAGTTTTCTTCTCTAACTTATTATCTGACATCAAATCCTTAACTAATGGGGCATCAGGAGATTTTCTAACCTCATTAGAAATATCTTCACTAACACTCTTACTAGTCTTAGGTCCATAGCCTTCAAACTCAGGCTGTTGGAACTCCTCTAGACCAAAGTTGGACAAATCAAATTTTAGGGGTGAAAATAACCCTATAGGGGGAGGTGGAACAACATTATAGCTTACAAACCCCATACCCTTTCTACTTTTATCAGTTATCTAACTCCCTATTAATTTGTCTAGACTCTTAGAAGCATTATCAAAATTTTCAATTTTAAAGTTGAGATTGCTTACTTTTTCAAGCTTAATCTTTTTCTAACTCATTTTAGCATCGGTAAATTCTGAGTCTATTATCATGTCGCATACTCTCTTCTTAACGAAACCCGCAACTTATCCTCACACAAACACAAACACAATCACAAATTTTACAACATACCCCTAGCAATAACCTCATGTATCACCCCACATTACAAACCTTACTCTCACAATTTTCTCCAGCAATTTAAAAACCTCTAAATCCTAGATCAATCACACTCACTACCTATTTAGTTAAAGTGTAGTTTCCCACGACTCAAATTCAGACACCCGGTTACATGAACACAGTATTTTCACCTCTTCGTCCCCCTCAGCAACTGACCCATGCCCCTAAGTGCTGCCCAATTCTCCTGTCATGGACTTCTCTCCTCTGTCACTATAGCATCCAGACCCAAACACCCAGCCTTCTCCAAGATATCCCCCATTGCTTCTTGAAACGACGTCCCTTCATCCCCCACCCATCACCAACACGTCCACCCCCTCTCCCTTCGACCCCGCACCTGTCTTGATTCTGTACCTGACTATCATAGTTTCCCCCTCGGTCCCCCGCCCACCGCACATTCCCTAGACTGCATCCCCTACCAGCCTGTCACCCCCCCCCCCAATCACTTATGGCCAGATGAAACCCCCATCCCCCCTCCACCCTACGCCCCTCGGACTACTGTCATATCAGCCCCCCCCCCGTCCCGTCCATCTCCACCACCTTGTTCATCCCAGCTGACTCCTCCCTCATTCCCCCCCCCCTCCGCACCTCCCACCCGTTTTCACTAGCCAAAAACTTCTTGTCCTATGCTCAGCAATGCTAACTGCCATCTTCGAAAGCAATCTCTTCTATGTCATCTCTGGATCTTGTTCAAGGGTCCTAATATTCAAGTTGAGACCCGTTTATGTTGATGGCCAAAAATGCACTAAGGACAGTGTAATCACTTAAGTTTGACAGTATAACTCTTGAGTCTCTAGCCTAGTGATATTTGCGTTTGTCTAGCAGGGCTAAAACTTGAGTGTCGTAGCCATGTACCCTAACCACATACGTAGTCATTAATCTTCACTCATTATTACTGCTGGGGGATGGACAGTGTAAAGACTTCTTTTAAGAACTTGAGACATTTAGCTATGCAGTTGCCTCTGCAACACTGCTTGTTCAAAATCTTTAAATTTTGTTGAGTTCATCAAAGCTCTTTGTGTCTACCGATCCGGTTTATTCCTCCTGACCACAACAAGTAAGTATTCACTCATGGAAGGCAGTCCTTCTTCAAAAATTTAAATTGAGATCCTTATTGTGAAATTTTTCACCCAGGATTAGCCAGCTGACTTACAAATATTCTAAGAAGCCTGTTAAAACATAAAGTCAAAAGACTCTGTTCTTGGAGCACTAAAGTTCTCATACATTTCTTCAGAAGAGTCTTCTGAGCGCGCCTTCTTTGTGGCTTCATTACCTCTCCAAATCTTGTTTGTATAGCAGTCATAATACTACCCAGTTCCTGAGCCATCCTTTTGTACTGATTAAAATAGTATTAGATGTTCATCAGAAGTGCCATCAGAAACATACTCTCTTGCCTTCACATCATTCTTCTTCCTTGAACCTATTTCTCTCGAGTAGTGACCGAAACCCCTGGTATTACGTGAAGTTGAGGAACCCCACCATCAGCAATTGGATTGTTGTTTGACCCGGTTACGGTTTGAAAATGAGTATTTCCAACTGTTCTCACTATGACATCCATAGATACAATAGTCTCTGATTGTACTTGAAAGTATTGCTCAATCCTTAGCCTTCACATATCATATTCACCCTGTTTAAGAATGGCTATCTTTGCATTAGTAGTGGTTTGTGCAGTTTCTAGATCCATCTATTCCTTGTGAGTAAAGAGTTCTTCTTGTTAGTTTCTTTCTTGTATCAAAGTTTCAGACTACACAAGCTTGATACCACTTGTTGATCCCACTTAAGAATCGATTCTTGGCTTGTAAAAGGCGTTACAAGTTTCCTTTGGATAGAACCTAAAATACAACTATTGTAGAAACTTTGTGAATACTAATGAGGATGCTGGAATCTACTCTTTGATACTTAGAAGAATACTAATGAAACAGTAAACTGTATGAATAATGAATGAACAATGATATTACTGAAAAAGCTCCAATATTATTATTATCAATAATACGAGTACTCTGTGTTACGTACTAGGTTTTCACAACCTTGAAGTTACTCTAAACGTCCATGAATGTGTATATCTCTAATCATAACTAGGATCTCTCACCCGCTTTTTCTTACACGAGGCAGTCCTTTATATACAGATAACTCACATATTTTTCCTATAATTCTAATATTTAATCAACACCAATATTCTAACTTTTATAAGATCTTAAACTGAATAAGTACAATACAAATCTCTTGATACGTCCATTGTTCTCTTTAGCACGTCTAATCTTTCATTGCAAACAGTCTTAATAGTTAGTTCTGGTCCAGTACTACACTCACCTAGCTTGTACCCTACCTGCGACTTCCTACTCTTACCGTTCTGTCCACTGGCCGTTCGATTACTTGCTCTCAGTACTCTACTGTTGGCTTGGCAGTGTAAGTTTGAAGACTGCTTTTCACTTCCCAACAAGGAATTTTTTAATCATTTTTTTTTTTAAAATTATCTCAGACATTTTTTTGTTCTTTTTTATATATGAGCGCCAAAAGGAGCAACACACACCCACACCAATTTAAGGCGCTTTGCATTTGCCTTCAAGGCATATTAAGAATAAAGAAAGATTATAAACAAAACAAAAATACTGTTGAGGCCGTAAGCATTCACACGTGTACACATCTAAAGAGGACTTTTATTGGGTTGTAACAATTAGGCTTCGGGTTAGTAAGGGTATGGATAAGGCATGGGATATTTATGCGTAAGTAAGGGATGAGTGTCATGAATATTCGCTCCTACACAGTTCACATAAAGTGCTCGCAAGTCTCCAATGTTGCCTAGTTACCCCTCGCTTTACCGCATAACCCCGGGGAAATATATATATAGTTATAAATACTCTCTCAACTTACATCGTAACCCTTATATATATAAGTCTTAGCACTTTGGGCTAAATCGATAGCTCAAAACTTCATCTCGTCCTGCATCATTATAATAAATTTTATAGCTCATTGGCTATTTTTGTCATCACAAAAAAAAAAAAAATTTTTTTTTGATGACTTATTCACTTTTTTTCTTTTTTTTCATTTTTATTTCACATCATCAAACTCTCCCATACTTCGCATAAGGCATTTACACCATAATAATTCAATAATATGAAAGACTGCGCATATCACATCTTTGTCGGAATGGTACACACAAATGGCAAAGTGTGGCATAACTACTAATCATCAAAAACTATCCAACATACCAAGCAACTAGCAACCCACCATTTAGACTTTGACAAAGGGTTAGGCTAAGGTTTAAGGTTAAATATTTTTTTTCTCTTTTTTTTCTGGATTTTATCAAATGAACAGGATGGCTTAACGGGTGTTCTAAGGGGTATCTAGCACTGTAAAAGTCCCCGAGTGCTGCTAACACAATAAGGTACAATATGGAAGTTAACTAAACGATTGGTAGATAAAATCATTATGTAGAAAAACCGTTTAGGTGGGGGGGGAGGATGATTACGGTCTTCCGAGCTTAAAACCTTAAAAACATTTGTATCAAATCCCCGATCAATGCGAGTAATATGAAAAGTACCCAAATATGATTTTTCGACAATATGAAAAGCACTGGAATAACAACATTAGTCACATACTTAATTATTACATCAAATCTACAACACAATCGCTACAAAGCATATAATAATAATATAGGAGCTGGAATAAATAAAATAGAGAAGCAACCGAACACGATGATTTATAGTGGTTTCGGTATCGGAGCTTCCTCTCTGCCTCCTATCCAATCCCCGAGTACCCAATCTGAGTGTGAACTTTACTAGACTCACACTAAAGCTCCCTTCATTGGCAGAGAAACAACCTTACACAACGTTGCTTACACTTTATTTGGTACTAAGCTAAAATACCGAGTCTAACAACGTAGACCAACCTATCGTCGCCTACACTTTCATCCGGTACTAAGCTAAATACCGGGTTCTTACCACAAAGGGTTAGAACCAACCCAAAACCGACGTTATGTTTATGGCCTAATTAACAAACACTTGTGTTTTATAGCACAAAGACAACATATAACTCCAATCTAGTCCTAATCATAATGATACAAAAGAGCATGTATACAAATGTCGTATGTTATTGATGATCCAAGACAAATGTGTTCTAATGGATTTCGTATGCCTAATTCTAAATAATGAACTTCCACAATGTTAGGAAGCCTTAAAGGATGATGATGTGAGATCTCCAATTTTATAGATCTACATATGGGGCATGTTGGTAATGGATGACAATATCTTCAATCTTGTTAGACTCCTAATTAGGGGTATGCTGGTGGTGGGATGAACAATGGCCAAGATCATTCAAAAGCTTGCTTTGGTAGATCATCAATAAAAGTATGCTTGCAACAAAATGATGATATAGAGCACTTATGATCTTATGCAAAAAGTGAAAATGACTTAATGTGGATTGTATACCTACATATCTAAATGGATGGAAACTAGAGAGAAAGATGTGTGAAAGGATTAGGAAAATGCCCCGAGAGCTGTTTGGCTTGCTATTCTATAAGGCAAAAATTCTGGATTGTAGCCCGGATCTCGCCGGTTCCTATAGAATAGAATGGAACCGGCCCAAGTGTCCTGGAAGGGCAAGACATAGAAGAGTAAACCAAGTCGGAGATTTTGGGTTAACAAATTTATTGTAAATTATTATGCAATCTTCAAAAGATTATGGCTAGATTTGGAAAGATCATGTTGTGACAATTACAACTAAATTGTCAACTTTATGTATGATGTCATTCATGCATGTGAAAAATCCAATTTTATATTTTTATTTTTACTTAAGTAAACTTGTGTATGCAAAATAAATTTAAATTTAGATTGAGGCTTGCCAAAAATTAGAGTTTACTCGGTGCTATGTCAAATTTATTATACACAATAGAGTAATAATCTTTTTAAGAAGTCTTCACCAAAATACTTTCTCAACCAAAGAGAAATAACTAACGTAGAAATAATCTAACAAAATAAAACACTATTTTGATATTTATTTATCTGGGAAAGTTACTGTTCCTCGGGTCGTCATGTCCCCAACAGTCAATCGTGTTGAATTGACGAATTTGGAATATTCGGATTCAGCTATAGAATGTATAATATGATATTTGATTCTGGTTTATATACACCTACAAATTTATAATAACCTGAATTTAAAAACTCTAATTAACTGCACAAAAATTTAAATGCTCCAAAACGTTATAAATGCGTGCTAAGAAACTGAAACTTAAAAAACTAAAGCACAAACTTTTAAAGATTTATATACACTAAAAATCACAAATTTAAAATGAAAATTTTTGAAAAAAGAATTAGAATTTTTTATTGTATTTTTGACATTTTTATTATGATTTTTCTAGATCTTAATTGATTTAACAAAGATAACTTTTTCTAAAAATTAAACTAAAATTTTACTTTTTATTTTCAAAAATAACTAGATTTAACTCATGAAAATTTAATGGCAAAATGGAATTTTAATTTTTTAACATTTTTCTATTTTTTTTGATTTTTTTACACGAAAAAGAAATTATCTAAATTTCTATTTTAATTCCTAGAAAATACTAATTTAATGAGAAAAATACTGAGAACGAAAGATTATTTATGAGATAATAAAAATGTGTAAGATGAAATGAGAATAGATGATACAAAAAAGCCTCCAAAATTTTACTAATCATTGACTCTCTAATTTGATTTATTAAACACTAAATCCCTAATTTTATAAACTAATTCTGTAAAAATATTATAATAATTTATTTAATAAGAAAGACAGGGTAGGTATTGCAATAAGAGAAAGTATAGGGTAGGCGGGCTAAGTTTGGAAAATTTACACTAAAGAAGAAACAGTGTAAACCTTGAACTTTAAAAGAATTTAAAAAAAACCCTACGCTATTTGCTTATTTGCTGATTGAAAATATGGATTGTTCAGTACAAAAACTCAATACTACAAAGTTATTAGAAGGGCTTAATCTATACAAACTTTAATAAAGACAACTCTAACTTTGGACCAAAAGAATTAAGCTTGAAAAAATTAGCAACTAGGTTTCTGTCACAGAAAGTTACCCTATTTGCCTTTACTTTTGACGTTTTTGTTCATTTTGTAGCTAATAATTGACAAAAGCTGAAACTAAGGAGCTGATTATGAGCTTTAAGATTGTGATTTAATTGAATCTAAACTAATATATCCTGTGTTTAACAAATTTAGAAAGAAAACTAAGATGGAAAAAGGCTAAGTCTATTGGAACAGTTTTTAGATCCTTTTTAAACTAAGCTTAACAGCTTATTTTTGAACCTATGTGCTGTTGATTTTTTTTGGGAATAAAGACTAAACTCTATCTTAATTGTATCAACTCCAGGTAAAAGGCTTTGTATAACTCTAAAAAAGAAATGAGAAATTTCATGAGGAAATGGCCAAATATTATGCCCTGATATGAAATTGGCTTTGCTGATGTGTATGGCCAAAGAAATGCATCTACAAGCTCCAAATTCTGTTTTAAACTCCACAAACTAGTTAAAAAAATGTTGCCTTAATCCTTCACTTACGCTTAATGTGAGCTCTACCCTACTTTTATAATCATAATCTCTTAAAACTATACTTGGACCTGAACAACTGGCCCTGGATGCAAAGAGATAGAATTTGTAAACTCTATCTTTTTTTTGATAATCTACACATAATAACACTATATCCTTTGTAAAACCTTAAAATAGGACTAATACTCAAACTGGTTGAGTAATAGAATTCGTTGACAGGTGCTTCTCGACTTTAAAGGTCAAAAGCGCATTTTACCAAACAATCCTTTTATCTGAAAACTGTCAAAGCTAAAAGCTTTTTAAAGTCTAGATGTTATAAAGCTAAAACTGCTTAAGTTTTATTTAATCTCTTCTATTTAGGGAACCATCGAATTATTAAAACTAATTGAAATATATAAAATCTCTATAGAGCTAACTAGAAAATTAATTAACTTACCTCCTAGGCCTATACTACTTAGTAAGACAGAAAATGTAAAAAATGAATCCTAAAATAATCCTGACTATAAAAACGTTTAAAACTAGCAAATCCTACCCTAACTAGTTCACATAAAACAGGAATAGGAAAATAGAACTTATTAGAACGAAACAAATTGCTCCCCCACCCACCTTTTATAAGCGAATATATGCTAGTATTTGAAATGAGTAAAGTAAAACCCTGCAGAAATGATTGTTGTCTCAGATACTAAGCTGGTACTCTCTGTAGAGTGAGTGACCTCAAATCAAAAAACCTAGGTGGATCTTCCCAAGCCTAGTACTAAAACAAAAAAACAACGTAAGCTCAATAAGTGTTCAAATGCTTATTGATCCTTGAACTGTACAAAATTAACTCAAATCCTCCTTGAGTAATCATACTCTTTGATTCAAAATTGAAAACTATGAATATAAGGAATGTCTAAAAACAGACTTTACTACTAACACTTGAGACTTTATGAAAAGAAATAAGCTCTAATGAGCTTATTAAGAGCTTATTATAGTAGATTTCTCTTAAAATTGTAAACTTTAAGTTATAAAGGAAACGTTGTGTAAACGAAGTGATATTACTTAAAAGCATTAGTACAAGCTTATGGAACAACTGTACATGTGATTTAACTAGCTTTGGATTACTAAAATATGTAAAAATATGCTTAAAATTGAAAGAAACATAAACTGAAAATTTAAAACTAAAAACAACAACTTCAAAATGAATCCCTAAGGTGCTATTTATAGAGGATGGAAGAGGAGGAGTGTAGAATTCTGGATTCTTCCATTAAATCTCAGCCTTTGATCATTTTTGGACTCAAAAATCTTTAGATACGTTTTGATCTTTGTTGATGAGGTGTTCGCACACAGTTAGGTGTTGCCAAGTGGGCCTGAGTGATGTCGGAGAGGGAGTATGCGAAGTCATAGAAGAGGAAAAGGAGCCGGGGAAGGGATTTGGCTGATGTTGGGTTTTGAGGGATCTTCGGCACCGGGAATAAACTTCAGTTGGAAGGCTTGTACGGGTGCTTGTTTCTGAACCGCGTTTATCTTTTGAATCTTTGAAGTGTAACACTCTTTGGTCCCTCCGCTGGTTTGCTCGCCCATATATAGCTTATAAACAAGTTTCATAAGGCGTTCAGTCCCTTGTGTTTGTCGTATCTTTTATTTTCCTTTATTAGAAAAACATGTATTTTTCTTTATATTTCAAACTTGAGTTTCCCTTCGATCTTTGTCAACATCAAAGTGAGTAGCCTCCAAACTTTCAAAGATTGTCATCTTTTTGGCCTTGCTTATATTTTGAGCTCTTGACTGCACTTTTCTTCTATCTATTGACTACTGATCGTTGACTGTGTCGCCGTGACCCTGATCCGGCTGTGACTTTCTGAGCTTTGGGTTCTTCTCTCTTGCTCTTGCTTCTTTGTCTTTTTCCCGTTTCTTGTCTGGTGACTTTTGATTGATAGATGTGATGTTCCTTTGTTTGTCACATCTTTAAAATCTACTTTCCTGCCTCAATTGGATATCACCTAAATCAGCACACCTATTTTCTATTCTTTTGGCATTTTAATTGACATTTTATTTGGCAAAATCGGTTGCTTAAATTAGTTATACAATTAAGCAAATTCATCTTAATTGTTTAAATACTCATTACTCTGTATCGATGCACTAATGTCTGAATTGAGGGTTTTATATTAACTGCAAATAACAAAACATGTACACGACTGTGTGTAACATACGATAGACTAGATACCGTCCGAGATGTGATGTGCATGTCTGTGACAATTATTTTGATAACAAAGTAAACTCTGTCTAATTTAATGTCTATATATTACATGTTATATATATTTTGTCATTATCAATAACAAATGCAGAATGTGTAGATTAACTCTATCGTATATATTTGACATCAACACAAATTAGATGTAAATGAGTTAAGGCATTTTGGGGCTTATTCCTAAGGTTGCCTGATTTGCATACACGCATATACACTTATCATCACCACACGAATGTGATCTCATTACCTGGTATTCGTTCTTCGATTTACAAGCACAAGTTGCTAATATATTAATACTAATCTGACGTGGAAAATACAACTAACTAAGGGCCAACATGTCTACATAAATTTTAATTGGACCTAAAAAATGAATTTTTTTAAAATTAGTCTCGTTTTCCCCTATTTACGCTTCCATACAACTTAAGTTTTGTTATATGGCTCTCATGTGAATTAACTTCAAGTAGATGAATCATAATAGGAATATAAAGAGTTAAAGCAATACCTAAAATTCCTGGGAAAAGAAACGCCGCGTTTCCAATACTCCATATGTTAGATGCTACTGACGTAATTGCAGCAGCTATAAGCGTAGGTGAATTAATTAATTTCACCTCTATGCATCATCCTTCACCATTACCTGCTGCAATATTCAACCAAAACAAAACCAAAACAAAACAAAAACACAAATGCAAATCAATCAATATACTAAACACAATACGTCGTATTGTAACACCCCACACCACTTGCAGATTTTCCAAGCTGAAAAACACATCTTTTCTTAATCGGGATGTACATATTTATCAAAAAAACTAGAAATTAAAGCATATAAAGTAATTAAAACCTCTGGTTGCCTCCCGAGAAGCGCTTAATTTATTTTTGAGTCATTAGCTAGACTCTTCCCTAGGATTCAGGATTCTTTGATGATACGGTTCAAATGGAAAATTTCCCTTTTTAAAGCTTGAGGGCATGAGATTTTTGGTATGTGCTCCACAAGCGAAGGAGATACATTTGGCCTTTTTGGGTTCTCCGTGTCCTCAATCTATTTATACTTTAGAACTTCAATTTCTAATGCCAACAAATGATATTAATTCTTTATCACCAACATGATTTGATTTTTCATCGTTGTTCAATACCTTCTTTTGGTTGTGTTCGGGATATGGCACGGTGGCTATACTCCATTAAGAATTGGGTTCTACATCGGTTAAGTTAGACTATGATTAGGTCGGGTTTGGCATGGTTGGATTTTTTTTTCTAGGGGATAGTTTATTTCCTCCTCGATGAATTTAACATCACCCTTATCATTATTGTTTCAGATTGAGGGTATGTTGTAGACAATTTCATGTCTCGGTTTCGTATTTGTGGTACGAGGAAGGGTTTTGGTAGAGCAAAGAGTAAAGAACTCTCCTAATTCACTGCCTCTACCAAGTTTTGGATTGATCGCTGCGTGGTTCCTTAATCCTTGATTGATTTGATTTTCCAATTCAACCACCTGATTCTTCATACGTTCATTTACTTTCATTTGACTAGCCATCCACTCTCTCATCATCTCCTCCGTTAAGGTTTTAGTAAATTCGAAATATCGTGATGGATGTGACATTTGATTTCGTGGGTAAGGATATATGATGGTTTGGTTTATGGATTTGTATACGGAGTCGAAATTTATGAGGTTCATGGTCGTTGATATCCTCGTGATATCTTTTGACATGAATCGCCGATCATGGGAGACACTCATCGGCGTGTCCATACTTTATGTAGATTAGTGAAGCGTGGTTGTCTCTACCCACGACCGTCCTCTCGCATCTCTTTCGAGCTCTTTAATTATGATCGGGATAATTCTGAATCTATTTTGATTAACGAGGACTTCGAATTATATCTCCCCAATTCTGGCATGATGGGTTTGATGTTATTTCCACCCCCGGTGAAACAACGGTTTTAGGTTTGGGGGACTATCTTTGGGATTCCACCTGAGAAATCGAGTTGGGAAAAGAACTTATCCTCGAGGATTTTTGAAGCTTTGTTGGGAGTTATTGTATAGAATAACTTTATAACAACCCACAATTTTCCTCTTTGTAATTATCATCTATTAATTATTTGATTGCATTTTCCTAAGTGTAATTTCAGATCTATTATAAATTAGATGATCCTTTCCACGGCGAATATTTTTTGTTTTTATTTCACTCCATTACGTAACGTAACTTAACATAACCAAACGTAACGAGCCTTACGCAAACACCGATACCAAATTCCATATATGTTTATGCTCAAGTATACATACTCTAATATGTAAAATGTAATATGTTCTAAAAATCTCATACGTATATCTATTTAACGTACTTTCCAATAACGTCTATCTATCAAAATCCGGATTTAAAAACCGTTAACATTTTTACAAAAACCTCTAACTTACTACTGATAATGTTTACATACAAAAGAAATCGTACAAAGCTTTCAAGGCATGTGTTATAATAGAGATCTATGCACAAAATTTGAATTTCATCTTCCCTCCAAAACAATGTCCAAACACTTTAAAGCCTGTTGTACAAGTCGACAATGCAGAATTTCCCCCCCCCTAATAAGCCCATTATGTTTTCACTCCATTTTTCTTAGGCATTTAGCTACAACTTTTCTTAGCTACATCTTACAATCCTCTAATGTAATAGAATTTTTTTTAAAATAGTTTCATTCCATTTAATACCACCATAGAGTCGTTTCTCCTAACCCTAAACCTAAAACCCGAAACCTAATGACCCCTGATAACACTCCTTAAAACAAGTTCGATACCTAGCTCAAAACCCCTTCTCTATGATTCCACCTTCCATGCACCTACCACCTTATCTAAGCACCACCATCACCTCCTTTTAACATACTTACTCAACTTGAAACACCACAAGACAGAACCTTCCGTCAACTCCTTTGATAACTGATACCCCTCCCCTCACTCCACACCTCTCTATGATACTTCCTAGCTTGTGTTAATATCCCTGCTATTCTTGGCTACCACTAATTGTTACTCCTTGGTCAATTACTTATCTACAAACTTGGTCTCCAAGTTTTCGGACCTTATATATAAACTGAAACATGCATGCTTCAAAACTCACCTCAAAAACTAAACCATACTTCAAAATCATGTTCTAATCAAGCTAAGGAAGAGAAGAGAGAAAGTATACTGCAAGTTAGAACACAAGGATAAACAGCAAATAAGCTTTGATGTCATTCCTAAAGTTTCGGGTTGTATTTGATTATTTCGACCCATTTTCATCCATTCGTATACTAGTAAGCTTTTCTACTCGTTCAATAAGCTCTTGTTATGTTTAAGATCATATATACACTTTGTTTTAATTATTTGATCAAACAAAACCATGTTGAAAACTCTTAAACCCCTATATCAATCCTTATGTGTCTCGTTTTTGAAACCCTAATCTATTCGAAACCCTAAAGAAAACTAGCTTGGGCTTATTTCTTTATCCTTATATCTCCGATGTACTTTTTCAATAACTTTAGAATAAGTTCCTAAAACCCTATAGCCTATTTGTTGGTTTCCTTAACTCCAAAAAACGAACCCTTAAAAACCCTAAAATCCTAATTTCGAATACCCTCTAATAAGTATACAGCCTCAAGCTGTTGTTATACAGCTTAATTTTTATAAAACTCTTATTATCACTTTTATATGCTTTGATAAACAAAACACCTAAAAGCTAAAAACCCATGGGTTAATTATTTCTAAATACCAACAACCATGTTTGAAGTTTGTTCGAACTCATAAGCTTAGTTAATAAGCTACATGCTCGTAAAACTTACTTATTTTAGCTTTAGTAATAAGCTATACATTGCAAATCGATTTTGAGATTTAAAAATACAAAGATTATGGATTATGTGACTAGGAATGAAATTCGACCATGCAAAAGGGTAATATATTGTAAATATTGAAAAACTTATATAGTTTTGCGGCCAAAAGTGTTAAATACTCCAAGTTAACAACATGGCATGTTTTGCCCAATTTCAAAGTTAAGGTTTAATATTTTAAAAATAATAAATAAAGGGTTTAAAAGGCGTAAATTAAATTTTTACCAAGGGTACTATATTGAGACTTTTTATATTCTCAAAAGGATAAAAATGTAATTTTTTTATATTAATATTTTTATATTAATTATAAAAATATATTTAAATATTATAAGACTCGATTTTATTAAAGCCCGACACATTTGTCGTTATCATTCGTCGATCGAAACACTATAAAATAATTATGTTATATATTTAACATAATTTATCATCCACTAGCTTTTGAAGAAACTTAAAAAGATAAAATCCTATCCTTTAAACTATAACATATCACGTTACTAGGGAATTTCATGTGAGGGGTTTTCATTTGGGTAGAAGTTTTGACGAGTTGCTGGATTTACAATTTAAAGTGTCCTAACTCCTCAAACGTTTACTATATGACCTCTGGATTATGATAGCCCGAACTGTGATACGATGTTTTCACAAACTAATAAACCAAAATCATTTACGTTACACTGTATGAAATAAACTTTTGAAACAATCAAACTAAGACTTGACATATTACCCCAGGTTGCGTGACGAAGCCGTTTATTTCCATTTGAGTCAATTTTGACATTAATCAACTACCTTATCAAGGTGAGTTCATAGTCCTACATTTACATGTTTTCTAAACTTCATGGGGAGATACATGCTATAAACATGATACAAGTATTTTCCAAATGTATGCTATCCTAATATATTATTGCCTATGTTACCTCCATTTGCCAAAAGGCCCCACTATCATGAACCGTTAATTACTTTGTGAAGTAAGCGCGAATGCCGTGAATAGATCTATTGGGATTGAACTTCCCCGTCCAGGTTCTGGTACATACATAGCCAGCGGACGCATTTCATTTGAGGAACTCCGGGTGTTTGGCAAAGCACCCGCTTGGGGCAACAACTTATGAATAACATTTACTTAAGGCTTCGGTGTCATGAGCTTAGTGCAATAATATAATATTGTTTACCATGATAATTGTATTCGTTGCAATTATTACTATTACATTGACTTGTATTCAACTATTACATTTCAAACCTGTGAATTTCACTCAACCTTTGTGTTGACCCTTTTAGCATGTTTATCTCGTGTAATTGATCAACCTAAGGCACTGAGTGGCATTGGACTTGAGGACGTCCAAACTTGTTATCATTCAACTTTTATGTTTTAAATGTATTTTGGGACCTCCTTTTGTAAAACTCTGATATGATATTGAATGATAACTAAATTTTCTAGAACATCTCTTTTGAGTCGTTTTCTATGATTATGACTGTTGATTCATGAAGTAATACCCCCAATTTAACTTCCGCTGCTATGTGAATTATCGGGGTGTTACAGATTGGTATCAGAGTCGCGGTTATAGAGAACAAGGTTAAAACCTAAACTATAACTATTTTTCATCCAAGAAAGTCCTCCGTGCCACTACATTTCCTAAATAGTATGTAAAGACACATAACTATTATATAAATAACTTATGTTATTTTACACTGGGTTGTTACAGAATTATATCTACATCCACCCACCCTATTATTATCATTACTCATTCTAATGTTGAGGATGCTTTTTCCTCTACAACTACTCCTGACTATACCCCGGCTTCTCTGGACTATTCCCCAGCTTCATCGGGAAACACCTTTTCCGATCCTTCAGAAGATTTATCTAAGGATCTTTTAGCCTCGCTAACTATCTCACCTTTCCACGA
>BQNB010125390.1:0-15431 GCA_026074375.1 Tanacetum coccineum | reverse complement strand
TGGTTTCTATACCGTTTCCTTTCGGATACCATAATCCTAAGTGGGTCGTACCTCTAACATATCTAAATAAATTATTAACGGCTTCTAAGTGGGTAGTTTTAGGATTTTCTTGAAAACATGCACATAAGAAAACACTAAACATAATATCGGGCCTACTTGTAGTTAAATAAAGTAAACTACCTATCATACCCCGATATTTAGTGTTATCAATGGAGTCGGTGTAACATCCGAGAATTTTCAAATTTTAAATGACGATTATATCCTTTGACTTTCTGGGTCTGGCTTGACTTATAAGAACGATCATCTAAATCGCGTATTCACGACTCGGACTCTAAAGCAATTTGATGTGAAATGATATTCCAGACAACTTTTCAGTTTTACCCGAGACCTGAAAAACAGTCAGAAAGTGACTGAAATGCCCTCGCAAGATTTAGAAACAAGAAAATAATTAAATTATATTTAATTAACATTTTTTATTATATAAATTAGTCATCATTTTATTCGAAAACGTTGGTTGATAACGCAAATATTTAGGTTAGAAATTTGTTTTTATTTTTACTTTCAGACGAGACATAACCGAGTCACCAAGTAAATAACAAATATTTATATAAATGTTACGATGTATTTATGAAATACTATCAAGTAAATACTCATTTTTATTCGAAAAATGATTTGGAAAACAATGGCGCAAGTTTCGTATTTTGAAACATCCGTTAAGTCACTCAAACGAGTCCCAAACCAATATTTTATAAAAGTTTCTCAACAATTACACATTTAGTCCCTGAGCCAATATTTACAAAGTTCACCCTAGATTATTAAACACTTGTCACTTTTAATTATAACTTTTAATATAAATATAAAAGTTATTTCATTTTTCATTTAGATATAAACACACACACCCCTCACTTCTCTCTCTCTCTCATTATTTTCGGCAGCCACCGGCCGCCACCGCCGGAAAACTTTTCCGACGGACTTTTCCGGCCAAATCCAAAAAGGTTCCTCACAATCGGATCTACCCGATCCCCTATACCACACACCGCCACGCGCCTAAATCCACCACGCCACCCCACACCGCAGCCACCACCATCATCATCATCATCGTACACGCCACCACCACCCTCATCTCGTCACCCTCGCTGCCATCGTCACGCACATGCTGCGTTTGGTTTTCTATACACGCACAGGGTGCGTTTGGTTTTGTCATACACGCAACAAGGATGGGTTTGGTTTGTACCAAAATAGGGTGCGTTCGGTTGGGCTTAACAACAACAGGGGTGGGTTCGGTTTGGGTTTTGTTACCACCAAGGGGTGCGTCGGGTTTGGCTGCGAAACAGCCGGGTCGGGTGTGTCGGGTTTGTGGTATCACAGCAAATAGGGTGCGTTGTGGCTTATCATGAACACCACAAAAGGGTGTTTGTTTCGGTGGTTCAGCAGCTAGGCTGCGTCTGTTTGTTATAAACCACCGACGAGGGTGCGTTTTGTTTTGGGTTCACATCCACTAAGGGTGCGTTCGGATTGGATTTTGCACCACAAAAAGGGTGCTTTGGTTTTGTTATACTAGACATAGGGTGCGTTTGGCAGCCCCACACCACGAGGGTGTGTTTGTTTCGATTTGTCTCGCCACCTAAAAGGGGTGCGTCGGTTTGGCAGTCAACCCACCAAAAGGGGGTGGGTTGGGTTCGGGTCAGCCACCCTACAAGGGTGCGTGTGTTGTCTCAGCCCGTTAGGGTGCGTTGGTTTTGATAAATACCATAAGGGTGCGTTTGGTTTGGCTGTTAACACCCAAAAGGGGTATTTGGGTTAGCAGAAAATACACAAGGGTGCGTTTGGGTTAACAAAACTGCCAAAAAGGGGCGTTTGGTTTAACAGGAAAACTGTAAAAGGGGTGTTTGGGTGAGCAGAACAGAATTGCCCTAAGGGTGCGTTTGGTATGATCAGTTTGACGACTATAGGTGTCGTTTGTGATAACAGAATATACACCAAGGGGTGTTGTTTGGGTCAGCAGGAAACCGTAAGGATTTGTTGGGTGAGCATAAAATACCGTTTTAAGGGTAGTGTTTGGCTTAATACAAATTGAATTAATAAACTATATCGCTAATATATTAGACATTTCTAAAACCGGATTAAATGGTTGGTTTTTATATTGGTTAATTAAATGTAATATTTATTAGTTGGTTTAGTTTAATATATATATATATTATTTTTATATATATTTATTATATATATGTATATAAATTTTTATTTATTTTATATTTTTATATTTAAATCGCTACGAGTAATTGGCAAAACGGATTGATTGTAATAGGATTCTAGTTATATAGCTTTAAGATTGATTAATTTATAGTTATCATATAAACGATTACATAATCGAAAGTTATACTTTTACAACAACGCTACTAGTTTAGTTAAATGTAGTAACGAAACATTAAATTATAAATTATTATTTTATAATCCTTAATGGAAGATTAAACCATAACGAATTGTTAAAAGCTTGAAAACATCGTTTATATTTATAAACTTTAAATCGTACGTTTACTTTATGCCAAATGGAAATTTTATTAATTTAATTAGTGGATTTCTGAAACGTGTAATAATGTTTTGTTTTTAATTAGTTTTACTAACGTTCTTATATATACTTATAAAGTTATTATATACCTCGATTAGTTATTTTTATTGGTTTCCTTTGTTATATAATTCACGTACGAATTATATACTTGTTCTATTTTGATATGTAATAATACGGGGGGGGGGGGGGGAATATATTAACCCTTGGTGTTTACTTTTGATTTATTTTTATTTATACCAAACCACCAAACTATTATATACTTTAATTTCTTATCCTTTTTTCAACGTGATCGTTGACGTATCAACTCATCGGGAACCAAAACACGTTTATCTAGGGCTAGTGGGACTTAAGCGTTAAGATTGTTGCAACTACTCGGTCAAGACGCTTCGTCTTCCGTGTCGTTGTGCATATTGGATGCCTTTCTGTCAAATCGTTCTTCAAACATCATAGGTGAGTTCATATCTCGCTTTTCAATCACCTTTGAATGTTATAAACTCGCGAGGGGGATACATGCTTGTCTAAAAAATCTTTTACTTACTCGGTTAATCTTATTGACATGTGATTGTTTTTATATGGAGTTGTGAGTTTATAGCCCCCTGTTTTATTGTTTTTCATTCACTTTATAACTTTTGGGGGTGAGAACATGCTTTGTCTGCAAAAATTGTTTGCAAACTCAATTCATGGTCGATTACTTACGTGTTTTACATGTATGTTTACAAACTCATATTTTCATGTATTTGTTACAATCTTTTACTTATTCGCGATTATGGATTAGCATAGTTGCATGAAATGTTTTTTACTCGAAGGGTTAAGACAATTATATTGATTTACAAATGTTTTGGGGTGAAAACTTTCTTTGTTTTTACAAATTGGACGCCAAGTGGATTTTTTATTGATTACGTAGGTTGCCTAAGTCGCAATAACTATCTGAGCCCCACTGATCTGGAAATTGTTATACTTCCTGGTTTGATAAGCGCGTTTTTGGTATTTTATTGACTTAGTGTTATATAATTTAGTTCTATTCGGGTTGGACAATCCCGTTCGGAGGTTTGGATCAGATGATTTGTTTTGATAGCTATCACCGGGATACAGAACGTTTATATCAGGTCGGTTTTGGTTGTTGCAGTTACACATACAGTATGGACTGAACTGCGAATATTTTATATATAGCAGAGATGTTATGGGCAGAACTGCGAAATTTGTATAGCAGTAATATAAGTCGAGCTTCAGTGTCATGAGCTTAGTGAAACAGTAATTGGAATTTGTGATGTCTGCATGTGTTGCATTATCACGGGGAAAGTCTTGCGGTCCTACTTTATACATATTATTTTCAGAAATGCCCAGGTGTTCTTGGAGGGAACACATTACAAATCTTGGATTTGAACATATATTCATATATTTTGTGACTATTTAAGGATTGAAATGGTCAGGCATACTTTATAAATCTTTGGGATAAGATTGGTACTTTTGGTGACATTAAGTTGGTCATGCATTCTTTATAAATCTTTAGGATAAGATTGGTACTTTTGGTGACATTAAATTGATCATGCATTCTTTATAAATCTTTGGGATAAGATTGGTACTTTTGGTGACATAAAATGTGTCGTGCATTCTTTATAAATCTTTGGGATTTTTACATGGTACTGTGATGACACAGTGGACAAATACATTCATTTGAAACTTACATTCATATTTAAACTAACCTATGAACTCACCAACTTTATGTTGACCGTTTTAAGCATGTTTTTCTCAGGTGAATTAGATGCTTGGATTATTTGATGTGCATTGGAGTCTAAACTGACAAGATTTCAATCATGGATTTCTACTTACATACAATTGATCAAATCTCGTTGTATTGCTTTCAAGCTTTTTATGGTGATGCAATGATGGGACAAATGTTATATCAATTTCAAGAAAATCAACGAGATTACTTTTCAAACGACACATTTAGAGGTCGTTCTCTTGTATCTAGCGCTGTGTATTATGAAGTAACACGCCCCGGATACACATTTCCGATGCGACACGTTTTTGGGGGTGTTACATTCCATCCTTAGTTGCTAAAAGGAAAACCCAAGTAAACCTGCTATAATCATCAGTGACTACTAAACAATACTTCTTATGCATTAAACTACTCACAAAGGTTGGACCAAAGAGTTCCATATGAAGCATAAACAAAGGCTTAGTAATTGGATTCAGAACTTTAGACTTACAAAAAGATCTGTGTTGCTTCCCTTTAAGACAAGCAACACAGGTTTGGTCATTTTCAAAATGTTTTGTAGGCAATCCTCTTACAAGATTATCCTTAACAAGCTTATTTATGTTCTTAAAATTAATATGACCAAGCCTCCTATGCCAGAGTATTGATTCATCTGATGTAGCCTTTGCAACAAGACAAGTTAAACTCTCTTTAGGAATAATGTTCTTCATATCAAAACTGTACATATTGTCTTTTCTAGGAATTTTAAGAAGTATCTGAGTTTCATCAGGCAACTTAAAATTAGGAGATAAGACAAGACATTCAGTGTCAGTAAAAAGGACATAGTTTTTTTGTCACAAATCTGTAAGACACTAAAAAGATTGAATTTTAACTCATTAACAAAGTATACATCTTTAAAATCAAGACTATTAGTTTTAAGTGTTCCTTTACCAGAAATTCTACCACCATGTGCTCCTCCCCTAAATGTAACATAACCTTCATCAAATTCTTTGAAATCTGAGAGATAAGCTATGTTCCCAGTCATGTGCCTTGAGCATCCACTGTCAACAAATCCTGTGCCATCCTGTTGTGGCTTTCCCTACACATAAAAATAAGGAAATTAGATTCCTTTGGGGACTCAAGCCATCACTGACCTAGATCTGCCTCGTGCATCAATGTAATTATGTTTCTTCAAGGTGATTGATGCACTATCAGGTTTGTTAGGTCTCCAAACCCAACATGCTGAGGCCTTTACAGTATTTGCTTGATTAACCCTAATAGCATTAACAACTGCAGAATTTGGCCTAGCAGTTTTAACTACTTTTGGCCTAGCAGTATTAACTGCTTGTGCCTTGGCAGTATTAACTTTTCAATAGACCTTTTGTTAGATAATACTATTTTTGATTAAAAGGGTCTTCTTACAGTTGATTGTGCTAATTTTAAAAAAACATGACATTTGTTTAGCACTATAAACTGTAGATTTGGGATGAGCAGTATTAACTGTCCTAACAGTATTAAATGGTTTTATGCCAGTTTTCATTAAAACTGCTCTTGGAACCATGTTCCTTTGAGCATTAGGGTGAGTCCTATTGGTAGTATACTTGTAGTTCACCCTGTTATAATTATTCCCATATACCATTCTTTCTCTTTGATGGTATTTACAATGAGCCTACACATGATCAAAACTCCCACAAATAAAGTAAGCTTTGTTATACATCACAAAATCACTTCCTAGTTGATTGGACTTCTGTCCATTCCAATTTCTTTGATTCCCCCTAGGAGTTTGTGATCTATACATCTCAGCATACCTAACTGACTTTTTAACTGGTTTTTCATGATTTTTAGGTTTGACAAACTCTACCTTTTTATCAACAGGAAAAATAGTTTCTTTATCAACATTAAGTGAAGACTCAACAAACCTACTTGTGTCTTTTGATACTTGTTCTTTTACCAAAGAGTCATCAGAATTTTCCTTAGAATCATCTGATTTTTTATTACAAATAACATTAGACTCTTGCTTACTAACCTCAAAACCATAAGCTTTAAATTCAGGCTCTTTGAATTCATCAAGACCAGAATAAGACAAATCAAGCTTTTTAGGTCGATTATAGATTAAAGGATGAGGTGGAGGAACAACATTATACCCCAAACCCTTTTTACTTTTGTCAGTTATCTGACTCCCTAACAACTTGTCTAGGTCTTTTGAGGCTTTATCAAATTTCTCAATTTTAAATTCAATGCCCTCTTTTTCTTGCTTAACTTTTTCAAACTCACTTTTAAGTACATTTATTTCATAATCTTTGCAAGCTACTTCCCTTTTAAGAACTGCAACTTCTTCACTAAAAAGAACCTCATTCTTTCTATATGTGATAAGTTGTTCTTCTACAGTTGCTAAACCTCTTTTATAAGTAGCTGCTGTAAATTCAGTTTGATTAAGCTTAACAATCAAATCATCACACTGTTTCTTAAGAGTTTCATAGTTTTTCAGACAAGTTTTAGAGCAAGTTTTATCATTGTATACCTCAGAGTCTGAAAACGCCATTAGAGCCATGTTTGTCTGAACCTGTTCTTCTGCCATATCACTCCAGTCAAAACCTACACCATCTATAGCCAACATTGCCTTTGAAGATGTGTCTTCATTGTTTCCTTGCTTCCTAGTGTTGTCTTGATTTCTGAACTGACCCTCCTTGTTCCTTGGTGCTCTACACTCCCTGGCAAAGTGTCTCATCTTGTTATGACTGTTGGAACACTCTACTTGATTATCATACGAGCTTACAGTGATCATTTAGCTTTAATGAAAAATTTTCGTGTCTGTTCCTTCTGATAGCTACCTCTGGCCTCATACTTAGTAAAGAGTGCTGCACTTCTAATCCATTACTTCTGATAATCTTCATGAATTTTCTCTATAGTCCTGCTATAGGAGATTAGAAAACATTGGGATTCTCAAACATGGAAAGCATACACACCATTATCACTGAAAGCTAGCAGTACTAACATGAGAATTAGAAATCTTCCTTACTTTTTTTATTTTAATTTTAGTGTTAAAAGCTTAGGGCTAACTAGAACTAACATTTTATAGCAGGTTTAGCAGTAATAACATCATTAGTATGCTAGTGATGGAGCAGTCATAAAGGCCAAGGTTTTGAGCACCACTTACTTGCACCAAAAGATGTCTTTACACTTTGGTCAACAATTTTGAAAGTTGTATGTCAACATCATCGATGCTCGTTGTTTCCTAATTCTCCGCCTATATTAATCAAGGACTTCAACATGAGTATTCAATTCAGGGGCAAGCTTGTCAAAAAATTTTGAATATAAGTGCTTCGTGACGTTGATGAACTACACACATAAATTGCAAGACTTACTGACAACTTCTAGAGCATGTTAAAGATAGAGTCAAGCGACTCTGGCTTGATGCGCTAAAAATTTTCATATTGTTGTTCAAAAAGTGCTTTTTGTGTTTTCTTAGTGCTTCATTAACTCCAATTCTTGTGTCGATATAAGCAAACATTGTTTTGCATCAGTGTATGACTAAATTAAGTTGATGTTTCATTGGAAGAGCCTATGAGTAGCAAGCTTCTAGCCTTCAATCATTCTTCTTGTTTGGTCTTTTCTCAGCGTTACAGGGCACTGCATCTTTGTAACTGATAGTTTACCATTCTCTTGTGCTGTTTGTCTGTACAGATTCCTTGGTTTCCATTCTCTATGAACTCCTTAGAGATTAGACGTGTAGCTGGAAGTTCTGCTTAATTCTTATCACCTCACATCTCATAATCACCTAGTTTGAGTAATGGGTTAGCTTAGAAGTTGTATTATTTATGTGCAGATTCAAATTCCATGAATTCTAGTCAAAGTTTCTTAAAGCAAAAGCTCTGCTACCACTTGTTGATCCCAAACCTTGGAGCGAATATCATTAGATTGTCTAAGGTTAAATTCACCTTGGATAAATCCAAAATAACGGGTTGTAGAATCTTTGTCTTGTTTACTAAAGTGTATGCGGAATCTACACCTTAATATCTAGAAGTATTATGAACAAAATAGTAAATTGTGATGCAGTAGAATGAACAATGAATATTAACCAAAAAGCTTTAATATTATTATGATAAATAATACGAGTACTCTGTCTAGTACTAGGGTTTACAACCTTGAAGCTATGAATGTGTCTATCTAGATATGTTTACACCCAAAACCTAGGATCTCCTTTTATACACCAAGGAGTCCTTTACAAGATAACTACAAATCTTCTAAACTTATATAAGATATCCACGTATCTTCTAAATATATAAAATATACATTAAATCATTCCATACATATCACTTCACACGTCTTTGACAACCTCTGGCAGTTGTATTCTTCATGCAGCAGTACTAAGTCTTCTAGCAGTATTAAGTTCAGTAGTGGCAGTACTAACTTTTCTTCTGGTAGTACTAACCAGTTAGTACTGGTAGTTATATGCTGAGCAGTACTAAGTTCTTGTACTAGAAGCTTAAAGATTTATTCCCAACAGCACCCATTATATCTTTGGGAAGAGACACCCAGTATATCTTTGGGAAGAGGCACCCAGTATATCTTTGGGAAGAGGCACCCAGTAAATCTTTAGGAAAAGGCACCCAGTAAATCTTTGGGAAGAGGCACCCAGTATACTTTTTGGTAGATGCACCCAATTTTACTTGATTCTTATTATGTGATTCGTTGTTGTGTGATTTCACTAAGCACTTTTGGTATCTCATAAATACTTTACATAAATCTATGAACTCACCAACTTTATGTTGACACCTTTAAGCATGTTTTTCTCAGGTGAATAAGATGCTTGGCTTACTTGATGTGCATTGGAGTCCAAATTTTACAAGATTATATTCATGGATTTCTTCTTACATCCAAACTATCAACTCTCATTGTATATTTTAGTCTTGCATATTGATGCAACTTTGGGACAGATGTTATAACAAGTTTAATTTTTATTAAATCAACGAGATTGCTTTTCAAACAACTCATTTAGAAGTCATTCTCTTGTATCTTGTGTTGTTGTATTATGAAGTAACGCTCCCGGACATTATTTCCGATGCCACCCATTTTGGGGGTGTTACAGATTGGTATCTAGAGCCAAGGTTATAAAGAACTTGGTTGCATATTTTACCTAGACTATAACCATTTTCAAAAACATTGCATCACATCAAACTTTTTCATGTGCATACACACTACTTGCTTACTTTCTTACACTACTTGCTTACATGACTTATATATATACTTACTTTCTCTTGCATATATTTTACACTGTTTTTATATATGAGTTATCTATATAGATACTAGGACTTTTCTCAAGACATTGTGAATGACGTGATGGTCTTTAAAACTTATTTTATATAACACCGTTTACTTAATATTGAAACTTGTCATAGTCCGCCGATCCTATTAGTTACCTTACCATTCAACTCCGAGTTTGAAAACCCGCCTCACGTTGTTGAAACACCTACGTCATCTGGTGACTCGTCTTGCCTAGGGAAACTTAAGTTGGAAACTATCATAGACCCTATTTTCTTTAGGAATTCACGTTGTACTTTCTTTTCGTTTGTTGTACTATGTGGATGATTTAAATTATCTATCAAACTCATGTGTCATGAAAACTTCAACGATTTTACTTTAACTCTTTATTTATTTATACAAGCCACTCCTTAAACTATTATAGTCCCCTAAATATTTTTACAACTACTTTATAAACCATTTCACTACCACATAATAAACTATTTCGTTGTCTTTCATAAACTGCATCCATGGTCATTTTATAAACCATTTTGTTATCGATTCGCAAACTAATTATTACCGTTTTATAAACTCCTTACTATTACATTATGAACTGTCACGTGATCCTCTCAAAAACTACTTTGATACCACCTCATAAACAATTTTAGTATCGTCTCATAAACAAAGTTGCTGTCATTAATAAACTATTTTACTATCGATTAACAAACCATCATTTTATAAACCATTTTACTGACATATAAACAAATTTCCTACCCAATTCATTATTACTTTATAAATTAATTTATTAACAATACATAAATCATTTTCCCATCTTTTTATCTTCCTACCATCTTATAAACAAAATTTCATATCATCTTATAAACTATTTTCCATCATCTTATAAACAACCTCACCATCATCTTATATACTACTTTGCAATCATCTCAAAAATCACGTTACTATCACCTTACGAATCATCTTGTTTTTACTTTATGAAACCAATTTGTATTCATGACATAAATCATTTGACTATCACCTCATGAGCTATTTAGATATTGTCTTGTAAACCATGTTACAGTTTTCTCGCAAATCATTTTATTGTCATCCTATAAACAACCTTACTTCCATCTTTTGAATTATTTTGTCGTTTTATAAAACTATTTTCTACTACCTATTACATAACACCATTTTGATGAAAATGAGCGTTTCATCATTAGTCCCAATTATACATAGCTTGATCACCTATGTATAATTCAGGAAGGACCATGCCATGCTGAGAGTAGTCACCTAGAAACTTTTGTCAAAATCAATTTTCTACTTATATTCCTGGAATATAAAATATTGTGTACGTATTCATAAAACGTGTTGGTCATCATAATAACTAAGTAGACCTTTATAAAGTCGACATCATCTCATACCAAATCTTAAGTCGAAAAGTCGAGACGCATCACTAGTCTCCCTAGGACAATCCGCCAACGAGTTTAGCCGCCATTAAGGAATTCACTAAATCACCCACTCAACCTCGACGTAATACTGTAAAACTTAGTAGCTGCAACACCATCATAGGTATAACTTCGTTATCACCCTGGAAAGGAGAATGTTATAGATGACGCTTTAAGCCGAAAGGAAACGGATAAGACCACTAGGATTCGAACTTTAGTCACAGCAATAAATTTGAATCTGCTGTCACAAATCTTGAACGCTCAAGCTGAAACAATTAAGGAGGAAAATATCGAGGATGAAAAATCTTAAGTAGTACATACAAGGAATTAAAACACGTCCCAATGAGACTCTCTATATTAAGAAAACAAAATTCGTTACCACGCTTTTTAAGGATTAAGATAAGTATCTGCACCTCTTCACCAAAACTACACCGGGAGACCACTCGAACTAAATTTCAAGACGAAATTCTTTTAACACGGGAAGACTGTAACAACTCACATTTTCAAGTCATTTTACGTTAATAAATTTCCAATTATTTATTTTAGACTTTTACGCGTTTACTTTTAATTTCAACCGTTTAGTTAAATCGCGTAAACTGAAAATCAACAATTAACGTAACCGGCATTAACCAAATAAAAGTTTACGTCAATAAGTGTTATATAACTATTATGAAGATAATTTATAACTTTTCATATTTTATTTTTATACGTTACGTAAAACGTTTACGTTTCGCATTTTAAGCTTCCATGCATGCATGTAAACTATACCACCTTTACCAATACCCACACTATTAATACCTTGTCAAAAATTAAACACTTCCCTCCCACTAAACTCAGTCCAACCGGTCACTACATATATACACAAGCATTTACCACTTACTAGCTTATACAGAATACCATTTGCTAGTTTATACCATGTATAAAATATATACCAAGACTTTCATGCCAAGCTTGTAATCAAATCATCACCAACTCTTATCTAACCTCTTACAAGCCCACACCCCCCTTTGATTTCTTCCTTGATTTGTGCTCATTTGTCTCTAAGATATTATCTAGATATTTTCTTTATAAATAGATGCATACATTAGTCTTTCACTTCACTTATTTCACTTACCAAAAATCAAACACATCTCTCTTTTCCTCCTCTCCAACCCATGGCTCAAACAAGCCATTTAGGGTCTCCATTATCTTCCAATTCTTTGATATTCCTAGCATACAATGGTGTTCAAGGTTTAATACTAAGGTGTTCTAAGTTGATTTCAAAGTTAGAGTTTCATTTCTAAGAAAGGGATTTTCAAAATCAAGTTAAGGTTCTCATAATCAAGATTTGAGGTTTTCACAAGGATTTTGGGTTTAGAATCAAAATTTCAGGTTTCTATATGATCACATACTATGTAAGCATACTACTTTCACTCTTTTGATTTTCATACGTATGAATTATGTTCATCTATGTTTCTATACTTTCATTATGTATTTTATACATAAATATCTTAATTATAAAGTTATATCACCAACTAGTTTACTTTTATAAACATTTGCAAATAAATCAAGAACACCACTTACTTAAGATTTTAGACATGTGGTTAGATTTATAATTCATAAACTAGCTTATTTGATCTTATAATTATTTCATGATGTTGTGAAGTGTTGGATGGGATTAGGTTAGTGGATGATTGTAGATTTTGATTTGTGGTATGAAAATGGGGTAGAAATACGTGGCAAAAAGTGTGTAAATCACCTTTAGGGACAACATCTTATTAACACTTAGTTGCGGACATTTTGTCGATCCAAAACCTTATAAATGTGTTAGTATATCTTACCACGATTCCGTGTATATAAAGAACGCTAAAAACAGACTTAAAACGAATAAGTTATGGCCAAAACTAGATTCGAAACCATACCGGCTAAACAGTTTTCCGGCAAAAAGCTGACGGTTTTATAAGTGGTGTTTTTCACTATTTTCGGGTCCGAACCGGCTTAAATATAAAACTACAAACTTGTTTAGAATGATTTTTCGCTACAAATTCGCGAGTTTTGAGGCCTAAATGTGTATAACGGATGAGTAAAACCATATCAAAGTTAGACTGCTTTTCGAAAAGTCTTATAAAAATTTCTGCACTATTTTTCCTAACATGAATAGTAAAATTATATTTTCGGACATTTTCGGTCCTTTTGAACTATAAAAACCTTAGGAAATATTTTAGCATCACTTATATAGTATTTATGCGCGGTTTAAAACCTTATAAATATTATTTTATGAATAAACTAAACTATATACATATTGTCGTTGCAAATATAATAAAAGTGGTAAAGTTAACATAAACATTATTTTGATTTATTACAATTAAACAAAAACTATTAGGTGGTGATCTAATTTAATAAAATACATTGTTGTATTTACATTCAAGTATACATTTCTTATACGACCTATATTTAATTAGGTTGCATCCCGGCTTCTTGTGTCGACTCTCATTGATTGATCATTCATACATTCGTATCATTACTTAAGGTGAGTTTCATGGCCCATATTTTCCTTGTTTTGAACTCTTTTGGGAGAGAATACATGCCCGTTTAGATGTTTACATACTCGTTTTCATACTCATTTACAAACTCGTTTACATGCTCATTTATTTTATAACAATGTGATTTCCTTTCAAGACTTTGTGAGTTTTTGTACCTATTTTACTTACGTTTTTCCTAGGGGGAAAATGATACTCAATGATTTTAAAATGTTTGGTGTTGTGTTATATTGTTTTTATAATTGGACAATATGTGTGTTTGTATTGATATATGCACGTTACTATGTGTCTTTAGATTGCGAGTAAGCAAATAAATCTTTAGGAATAGGCACCCAATATATCTTTGGGAAGAGGCACCCAATATATAAATCTTTGGGAGAATAGGCATTTAGTATATTTTGGGAAGACAGGCATCCGCGTATATCTTTGAGAAAAGGCACCCAGTAAATCTTTGGGAAATGGCACCCAGTAAATCTTTGGGAAGATGCACCCAGAATACTTTTGGGTAGATTTTGACCCAGGCTCTTTACTTGTTTCTTATTATGTGGTTCGTATGTTGATGTGATTTCACTAACATTTTGGTATCTCATAAATACTTTTTACCTAAAATACCTTTACATAAATCTATGATTTCACAACTTTATGTTGGCAATTTTAAGATGTTTTTCTCAGGTGATAAGATACTACTTGGCTTACTTGATGTGCATTGGAGTCTAAATTTTTCAAGATTACATTCTTGGATTTCTTCTTACATTCAAACTATCGAATCATGTTGTATATTTCAGTCTTGTATATTGATGCACTTTGGGACATATGTTATAACAAGTTTAATTTTTATTAAATCAACGAGATTGCTTTTCAAACGACACATTTAGAGGTCGTTCTCTTGTATCTTGTGTTGTTGTATTATGAAGTAACACTCCCGAACATTATTTCCGCTGCTACCCATTTTGGGGGTGTTACAACACGAACCAAAATAAGAAGAAAAAGAGAAGGAGAAGATTAGAGAGAGAAAGGGAGGTGGTTGATTTCTTGCAAATGTGTAAGATACAAATGAGAACCAACACCCTCTCCACACTTAGAGAGGGGTATTTATACCATAAGGGGGCCGGCCTATATAAGGCTTTTGTTGGGCCAAGTGGTTTTGCTTAATGGGCCGGGCTAAGGATAACTTAGGCTTAAGCCTGCAACGCATACAATATTAGATTAAATAACGAGCTCAATTCCCGTAATTAGCCTATTACAACATTTACTAATAAAGACCGCGATTCCTTGTTCAACGTGATATTTTGAGGCTAACAGAAAACCCTTGTAATCATCTATACTCTAATTATCGTTTGATTTTTGGTATCATTCATTTAACTCGGTTAGGTTACCTTGCTTATTCGTTTATTATGTTTGTATTCGATATAATGGTTATTGGCTAATACCTTTAGGTATTAGCCATGTTTATGAGAATTTAATGTTTGGTTTGTTTATCTTAATTTCTTAATTTATCGTTGTTTGTTGATTATGTTTATCAATTTATACTCGTTTATGTGCTTATGTATGCGACCTATCAATCAAACTGATCTAGTTGTGCTGACCAAGTAGGCTAGATGCCGGGACAGCTCTTCATATTGCAATTTATATAATCATAGGATCACAAATAATGACCTATTCTTACCATTGGTTTAGTAAACAAGTTGGACTAGCAGGTGACCTAAGATCAATAAATGATGTTCAGATTCCCTTGGTAAGGACTTGAACAGTGAACTACTAGTATATAAAAAGCCGTTAAGCAGTAAGTTAGTAAAGTCTCGTTGAGCTAGGGTTTAATAAGATCACCTTTATTGATCTTCTAAGATAGATTATAATCAACATAGATTGCTTTATGCGGATGCGTTTAATTCTAACATAGATAGCTTCAAAGGTCGTTTTTAGGGCCTCAAAACCCTATTGTACTACCTTGAATCCATGTTTTAATT
>BQNB010125389.1:0-19774 GCA_026074375.1 Tanacetum coccineum | reverse complement strand
ACGGATGCGTTGTATAGAGAGTAATATGCACTTATAACGAGGGTGTATAGTGGGCATTTTTATTATATGGTAACGTTCAATGTCATGAGGCTTATAATAATCCCCCTATAAATTTGTCTGATCCACATCGTTATATCCTGATGAATTTTGAGAAATGATACTTGTGTTCGGAAAATTTTATTGTTTATATATATATAAACTCTATAGATTCACTCAACATTATTGTTGACTTTTAACATGTTTTATCTCAGGTCCTTGAAGGTAATTCGGCTATGGAGATTTTGGTTGTCGCTTATGGAAACCTAAATTTTTTGAAGGCCCATTAAATAAAATTCATTCTAAGATGATTTGCAAAAATGTTGTATGAATTATGAAACAATTTGGGACCTATGATGTAAACTTTTATTTCGAATGAATGTATTTAAAAACGTCTCTTTTCGAGTCGTTTTCTATGCTTGAGTTGTTATATTATGACGTAGCACCCCAAATGACCCTTCCGCTGATATCGATTAAAATGGGGGTGTTACACTACAACACTCATTCTAGGCGTTTACAATGAATCACACGCCTGGAACACACACACACTTTTACTAGTCAACTACATTTTTCTGTGTACACTTAAAAATACGCCTGTGAATCTCTTTATATAGAGAGATTTCAAGTCTTACAAAGGAAGATAAGAACGAATAATATATTTTAAACATTTAAGAATATCTTCTGTTATCTTTATCTTCTTAAGGAGATCTTCCAGAATCCACATATTCTCCACCAGCTTGTAGAATTCTTTAATGACGATTTTAGTCCTTTTGTTTCATTCTTTTATTTACTTTGTCTCATCAAATCAAGAATCCCAACAGTTGATATTATGAAATTAGATAATGAGTCTTAGATGATTCATGATGAAATAGAATTAACTCAAAAAGGGGAATTTGGAAATTCTTTGAATACAGCATTTCAGGAAATTCTGGGAAATTTTTTTTGTCTCCAGAAAACGGCCCCCTTAAATACTAGGCGGCCCCCTAATATATATGGGACTGTCGGGTAATTAAGGGACCGCCATCAGAGGTCACGGATTCTTCTACTGTGACCTTCTAAATTTCTGTAAAGTTGACCACTATCCCTTTTCGTTTGCATTTTCTATCCATACATATATTATATCCTTTCTTTTAAAGGATTCTCAAAACATTCGATCTACATCTATTTGCGTCTGTGAAATCCCTTATATGTTTTCTAGCCTTTGATTCGATATTCGTTTGCTACCCTATTCGTTAGTTCGTAACCCTTAGAATTCCTTTAAAATACGTTTTATTCTGCCAAGTCATTCTTTATGGGGAGCACCCGTGTTGTTCGTTAAGAAGAACGACGGTTCATTTCGTATGTGCATAGACTATCGAGAGTTGACAAGTGTCCTCAAGAATTCTCCCAGGTCGACGAATGTTCGTCAGTTGCTAGGATAGCACTTACTTCTATTTGATAGATCTTCGATCTGGTTATCATCTGTTGAGAGTGCACGAAGAAGATATTCCAAAGACTACATTTAGGACGTGGTACAGACACTTCGAGTTACAGTTATGCCTTTCAGGTTGACCAACGCACCATCGGTTTTCATGGACCCAATGAACCAGGTGTGTAAGCTGTATCTAGATAATTTGTGTATTGGTTCATTGATGGCTCCTTGATTACTCGAAGTCTAAGGCGGGATTACGAAAGTTTATTTGAAGTTTGTGTTTGGGAGCAAGTTGAGAGGGAGAAGTTTGTTTGCCAAGTTTTCTAAGTGTGATTTTTGGGTACAAGAAGTACATTTTCTCGGGCATGTGGTTAATAGAAATGGTATTCATGTAGACCCAAGTAAGATTGACGCAGTGAAGAATTGGAAAGCTCCAAAGACACCGTTAGAGATCCGGTCATTTCTGGGATTGGCAGGCTACTATCGACGTTTTATCGTGAATTTTTCCAAGATTGCTAAACCTCTCACTGCACTGACACAAAAGAACCAAAAGTATGAGTGGGTTGTGGAGCAAGAGGAAGCTTTTCAGACTTCGAATGACAATTTGTGTAATGCACCAATATTGTCGTTGCTTGACGGAGCAGAAGATTTTGTAGTTTATTATGATGTGTCAAATCAAGGATTGGGATGTGTGCTCATGCAAAGGGCATGTGATTGTGTTATGACAATCATGTCAATTGAAGTTTTCACGAGAAGAACTATACCACGCATGATTTAGAATTGGGTGTAGTAGTTTTGATGCACTTAAGATTTGAAGACATTACTTGTACGGGATGAAAAGTGTTATCTATACGTATCATAAGAGTCTTCAGCATATATTCGACCAGAAAGAGTTGAATATGCACCAAAGAAGATGGATTGAATTGTTCAGTGATTACGATTGTGAGATTCGCTACCATCCAGGTAAGGCGAATGCAGTAGCTGGCGCGTTGGGTAGGAAAGAAAGAGTGAAACAGAAGCAAGTGTGAGCAATGTCTATGAAAATCCAGTCTTGCATTAAGGAAAATTTGTTGGTCTGCACCAGGAATGAGGCGCCAAGGAAACATATGCAATAATAGTTATCATTCGGATATTTGGTGTGCTCTATTTGAAGCGTTGTATGGAAGGAAGTGCAGGTCACCTGTTCTTTGGGCTGAAATTAGAGAAATTCGGTTGATTGGACCAGAATTGGTACAGGAGACAACTAAAAAGGTGATATTGATTAAAGAAAAGCTCAAAGCGGCTAGAGATTGCCAAAAGAGCTATGTTGGCAATAGGCGTAAACATTTAGAGTTGAAGTTGGTGATAAAGTGATGATGGAAGTGTCGTCTTGGAAAGGTGTAGTGCATTTTGGAAAGAAAGACATGTTAGCACCAAGATATGTGGGACCATTTGAGATCATTAAAAGGATCGGTCCTATGGCCTATTGATTAAGATTTTCTCAATAATTTAGTAGTGTAATTGATGTGTTTTAAATTTAAAGGAGTATTGGACGGATGCAGATATGCACGTGCCTTTGGAAGAAATTAAGGTACACATAGCACTTCGTTTTGTTGAGAATCCTGTTGAGATTAAGGATCGTGAGGATTTCATGAAAACTAAATGTCCACACATGTTCGTTGAGCAAGTTATCGATGGAAGTACTAGTTAAAGTTGGGCACACATTTACTGGTAGACCTTAGTGCACCCTTAAATGTTCTTATGTGGTTGGGTTAAAGTTATATTTTGAATAAACCCGAAGTCGAGCGGATTCATAAAAAACGTTGAGCTTTGTAACAACTCATAACTTAATTTCAAGACAGTTCTTGTTTGATGAGTTGCGAGATTAGGTTATGAATCAAGTTGTTACACAACTTAAGGTTTTTGACGAGTTTCCTCGAGGATGAGCGAGGTTCATGTAGTTTGGATGCTTGTTTTCGCTTATAGCTGTTATATGTTGCTATTTGTACCTTGTTTGGGTAAGCAAAATTATTAGCAGTAGAGTCGATTAAATTTTGGGACGAAATTTCCCTAAGGAGGGGAGAATGTGACAACCATGGTTTAACGAGGTTAATTTGACCGTTAGTGTTAATCTAGCTAGCTTTATGTGTTTTAAGTTATGTGCGTAAGTTGATTTGGTGATATATGTGATTTGGTATGTGTTATTATATGAGTTTGTGATAGTGGAAATGAATGATTTAGTCATTTCATTTCGTATGTGATGATGATTTTGGAAGTATAGTGATTTTTGCTATTTTATCGTCGAGAAAATTAAAGAAGTGTGTATCGTTGAATTTCGAGTCGAGATTAATTAGTGAATTGAGATTTTATAATTTATTTATGAAGTAATAAGTAAATAATAATTTAGGAAAAATAATAATAAGTAGTGCAAGTGTTTTATTTTAAGTTATGTATTTATTTAAGTATATAAGGTAAATAAGTAGTAAATAGTTTTGTATTTAAAAAAATATATATAAATAATATATATAGAGGGGAAAACGAAATTTTGATAAAAAAATAATATAAAAAAATTAATTATTTAAGGGGTGTTTGTTTTGGGTCGGCTAAGAGAAAAAAAGAAGGAAAAGAAGCCTAATTTTTAGGAAACTATTCTTATAAAAACAAACTAGTATTTTTTTTATTTACTCTTTGCCTGTGTCGACTAAAAACTAGAACCCTAGCCTCCATTGATGTTTTTTTAAGCTCTCAAGATCAAGGTTTGATTTTCTTTTATAAATCTTAAATTTGTTTAATCCATAATCTAGTAATCAAGCATATGTTTTAATTATTGTATTAAATATGTAACAATTGAATTGATGGATTAGGTTATTGTAAATATTCTGTAAATAAGATGTTTTGATCATCAAAAATCGTTTTGGGTATAATAATTAGGGTTTGGGTATGTTTGATTAGGTTTAATTATTGTAAATTCGGAATTGAAAACTGGGCAGATTTTTAAGTCATCTTGCGAGAGTCATAACTCGGTCATACGAATAGCTTTTATTGATTTTCTTGAGCCTAAAATTATCTACAGAGAGTCTACTTTCCAATCCAAGTGGTTTCATGAATTAAAATTGAGTGGAAGTCAGTCAAATTAATCAAACAAGATTCGTTGTCAAAACTAAGTTTTCGGGGCAGATTTTGGGTTGTGTTTGTGAGGCCAAAAACCATATCAAAACGTCTTTTTAATTCATGGGATTGCTACTGTAGTAAGTTCATGATGTTTACGATTTTTTAGAATTTTTGTAGAATTTTCCCAAGTGTTTAAAAGGGTCTGCTCAAGCTAAACTCTTTGATAGTCGAATCAGGTCAAATTCTGGGTACTTTGTGATGTTGAATGTTTATAAAATAGTTAGACTCAATGTTATTTTTTCAAAAATATCAAAGTATTTATAATCCATTGGGAAAGTAGGAAATGAAGGGGAAAAACCAATTTGATGATTTAGTATTTATTTGGTGGTCATGAAGTGACTATAAAATTCTGCTCAAAAGCTGAAAATTGGAATAAAAGGATTAAGAGTATTTAGGTTATAAATAAGATTAAGAAGTGTTGCAAAAAAGGTTTTTAAAGATGGAATAGACATAGTAGTCCATCAATTGATTATTAAATCGACTTCGGCATTTAGCCTAATCGAGTGTAACACGTGTTTTATTTGTATTTAGTTGATTTGCAAGGATTTGTGAAGTAGCTGCGCATCAGGTGAGTTTCATAGTCCTTCTTTTCACATCGCTTTTAAATTGAGATGGAAATGATGCAAATGGATTTGAAATTTTCTAATTACTGTGATTATGTGTCTTTATTTTAAAAGTGTATGGACTTTACTTGGCTATTGTATGTTACGTGCTAAATGCTTATGTGTATTTGGATCGGGGGTAACGTTCTTACCCGTTTGTTGTGATATTGGATCGGGGGTAACGTTCCTACCCAAGTGTTGATACTTGTTGGATCGAGGAACACGTTCCGTTCCCATGCTCGTTATGGTTACATTTGTATGTTAGATTGTATGATAGTACAGTAATTGTCCTGTCATGTTTTCATTAACCATAGTAATTGTTTATAAGCTTCGATTTTCGTGTCTTAAACCTATGACTCTCACCAACCTTTGTGTTGACGTTTTTAAGCATCATTTTTAGTTGAGTATCATGAGGATCTTAAGAATAAGAGAAGTGACTAGAGAGATCATAGGTTGCATGCGGAGTTTAAATCTCCTAGTTTACTTTTCGTTTCATTGAATATTGAATGTTGTTGATTTATATTGCTTAGGTTTATTTTGGATGTTTCGCATGTCTTAGTATTGACGTGAACCCCTTTTGCTTTAATACAAGACGCCAGTTATCTTTCATGTTTTATTGGGTATTTTCATGACACCTCGTGTCTATACCTTGGTTTCTTTTATGCATTGTAGTTCTCTATATAGACACCATTGTGTTGTGATGATATCCATTCTCGTTACGCCCCGCGTATTCGCCTTGGCTGGGTGTGACAGAGTCTTGCCTATACTACGCTACAACAATTAGGTACACTGCCTAGGGAGTTGTAAAACTTCATGTAGAAGTCTTTACGACAACCGCACACATCACCTTTCTTAAAAGAAGAATATCCAACAAGAACATATTTTTTCTTCTCTATCCACGGGCTGTCCTAAGGGTAGGGGTATGATATGTCTACATCGCACCTCCCCTATACGCTTTCGGGCGGGATTGGGTATCATTGCTGTTGTTGTTGAGAATGCATTCAAACCATAAACTCAAAGGAATTCCCCATTGAAACAAAAGGGATCTGCAACATTAAGTAGATGCCTATGTTTCCTCTCCACAATCCCATTCTGTTATGGGTTGTAAGAACAAGATGTTTGATGAATTATGCCATTACTCCTCACAAAATATAGAAAACTTATGATTAATAAACTCAGTACCATTATCACTTATAAAGGTCTTAACAGTCTTTTTAAATTGGTGCTTGATCAGATTAAAGAAGGAACAAACAAAATGAAACACTTCATCCTTAGTCTTTAACAAATACACCCACACAGCTTTGGTAAAGTCATCAACAATAGTCAAGAAATACCTATATCCTTCCGTACTAACCACCGTGTATGGCCCCCAAAAATCAAGGTGAACAAGTTCAGCAAGCACAATAGATTTGTTCTCACTTAAAAGAAATGGCTCTTTAGTTTGTTGCCTTTTGATTAAATTTCAATGGTGGTAAAGCCTTATTGTTGGTGCTACATTAACTAGGATCTCCTTTAGGTTTTATGATGCAAATTAACATTCGTAAAAACGTAAATCACAAACGATAGCCAAAAATCCGTAAAACCAGTCGTGTAGTCTGGCGCGCTGGGCACGCGTCATGGATGTCCAGCGCGTCACACGACGAATTTCACACTTTACGGATTGCAAATTTGTTGGTCTTCTTTACCGACACATGTGTGAAACTTCAATAAAGGTTATTTTTGATATTTAGAGCTTTTGGGTACACTCCAAATGAGATGAGTTTAGACTTAAAGAGGAGCAAAACGGATCATCTATTTTCCATAAAATGGAAACTCTAATCTTATCAACCGCTTCTAGCAAGTCGATATTCTTCTAACCTAGTATGATTATTCGGTTCAACATACCAACAAGCAAAAGATATCATTTGACCTTAGTTCCGGAGTTCGGTTTGTTCCTGATCAGTAATGAGTGTTACTCCTGGATTGGTCAACTAAGTCAAAGGTCACTTTGCGTAAACGCATCCTTTCCTGTTATAGGATATGCTTTACTTAAGATGCAAAGCACTTAGCTTGTTTGCATCAAGATAATTAGTGATCAAATCCATTGTTGATTATCATGGATTAAAGTCTAAATGACTAATTGAGTTTGTGGTATTTGGAAGTTAATTATAATTTGACTTTTCTTAATTCCATACAATGTTTTTCTAAACTCACATGTATTCCTCACATGTAAAAGTCCACACTCCTTCTACGTAATACTTCTACCTATTCTTCCTAATCACTTATTTACCCTTCTTACCCAACAAGTGATTTCATCTCTTCCACACACTCCAAACATTTTCTTCCTAGACAAATCCCATAATCACATTTGCCCACTCTTTTCTCTCTTATTGGCAATGTGGTTATTTACCCAAATCAATCCTTTGATTTCATCCTTATTTTCATCTACATCTACAAACCTTCTTCACATAAACCTTCACCAAATAAACCTCAAATCTTATCCTCTATAATGCCAACTCATATTCCCTTACACAATGTACTTCTCTTATACTTATTGTACCATTATGTCTCCTACATTCCCAACCAATATCTTCTAAATATTTTCAAAACATTCTCAACCACATATTTACTATTTACCTTCTTCCCTAATGAATTTAAATAACACACACACATACACACACACTTCTTCATCTCAACTCTTGATCAAGCCATATCACCAATCCAAGTTCACACACTCTTCTCTCAACCATTGGATTGCTTTTCAAACTAACACAACAAACACACTAACATCTCTACCCTTGATCAAGCCACCTCATCAATCCAAACTACCTTATTCTTTTTTCAACCATTGGATTGATGCCTCATCTGTAACACCCCCAAAATATGTCGCAGTGGAATTATGACTGGGAGCGTTACCTCATAATACAATAGCACAAGATACAAGAGAACGACCTCTAAATGAGTCATTTGAAAAGTAATCTCGTTGATTTAAGTAAGATTGAACTTGTTATAATATTTTTCCCAAAGTTTGCATCACAATGAAAAGCTTGAAAGTAATATAACGATATTTAATAGTTTGAACGTAAGAAGAAATCCATGAATGCAATCTTATAAAGTTTGGACTCCAAAGCACATCAGATAAGCCAAGCATCTAAGTTGATGTGAGGGTCAAGAAGTTTTACAACTCCCTAGGCAGTGTACCTAATCGTTGCAGTGTAGTATAGGCAAGACTCAGGGGTTGTTATCGTTCTCTAGGGGAATAGGTTGGGAAGGTTTGATCACGGTCTAACTTGATCACCACGGTCCTTAGCCCCGAAGTTACAAGGAGCAGTGCGAGAAGATTACCTATTTGTGTTTTTAATAATTATAAGAAAGCAGGTAAATCAATGGTTATGAGAGGTTGGTTTGTTTTAACTAATTTACTAAACTAATAAATATTAATCCACCGTTGATAACTTATTTATGATACTAAATGAATTTACCTAATCATAGCAACTACCTGCCCTCAGATTGCTTCTTCTCCTAGATTCGTTGCTTTTGTTCACACTTGTGATGATCTGTGTAAGTATTTTTCCTAGTCCATGAATAGATTTACACGAACCCGTCGTCTATTTTAGATATTTCGTAGTAAGGATTGCACAAGTAAGGAAGTATAAGACTATTACCAGAGCCCTTTAAAGCGAGTAACTTAAATGCGTGTGAAATAACTTAAGAGGGATCAACCATATAGTGGGTAAGGTAGTATGAAGATTGTTACCGATGGTATCCTTTCTACACTACTCGTGTTTCCCTAGACATATCAACAATGATACAGACAAATGTTGGTTTTCTAAAGCCTAACGCGCACATTCAACAAGAAGCAACATCAAAATAATCTACAATCTAAGTTTCATACAATCATAGATATATACAAAGGAGGGCTTAGCCTCGCATGTTATAAATAAAGCAAGAAGATAAATTAATCAAACAACACATAGAGCATTGAATACAAAAGATAAATTACCTACTTGAATAAAACATGGATCAAGGAGTTCCCAATAGGTTTTGAGGCCCTAAAAATGACCTATAAAGCTCCTAAAATGACTAGGGTTTGTCTCCCTATGGTTATACAAAATTATCCCAAAGTTACACACTAAAACCCTAAAAACGGATTTATATTTATAGAGTTGTTGACGCTTTGCAATCCTGACGCCGTCGCCACGTAGACTATTCTAGATCCTCTTTAAGTCGGCCACGTCCTGACGCCGTCTCCATAATCCTGACGTCGTCACTAGATTGATCACGACGGCGTCGCTTTATGCTTGCGACGCCGTCTCCAACCACTGTTTGCATAATTCTTCATGAGATTTGGTGTAGGTCCGTAATCTTGTCTGTTTCTTCTCCAAATGAGCCCAAGTCACGTGTATTTCCTCCAAAAGCCATCCAAGTGCTAAAAACCTGAAAACAAACGATTAAGCACATAATCTGGGCATATTTGCATGATTTAAGGGGTTAAATGACCCCGAAATGGTGTATAAAATGACACCTCATCATAAGTCACTTGAGAAATAATGCTTAAAGGTGTCAACATAAAGTTGGTGAGTTTATAGATTTATGTAAATGTAAATGTAGGCCCAAAAGAGTGTATTGTTTACTGCTTTAACCACAGTATCATAAAAGAGTGTTTAACAACTAGTGACGTTTAGTAAAAGTAGTGTGGATCACAAGATTTCAAAGTGTATGACATTGTAACACATACAATATCATAAAATGTAATTACGATTCCCTAAGCTTATGACACTGACGCTCGACATGAATGGATGCAAATTAATGCCAATGTATGCCCTGTGTAGATGTCAACCCGTAACATCCTAAATTCGACATGGTATACGTCCATTGGCCTTGTAGACAACAATCCAGGACGGGGATGTCAATCCCAAATAGATCTATTTATAACACTCGCGCTTACACAATGTAATTAAAGTTCAAGAAAATGGGCAGTGTGGGTTATCGTTACTTAGGCACGCTATGTAATTATTGTAAACAATGAAAAGTGTTATACATGTGTCCTTTTGTAAAATGAGGAATGTATCCCGCCTTGAGATATGTAAATGAGTATGAAAACGAGTATGTAAATGAGTATGTAAACAAGTTTGGAAATGTGTATGTAAACGAGTATGTAAACAAGTTATGAAATCAAATACGTAAACGAGTTTGTAAATGTGCATGTAGTCTCCACCAAAATAGTTCAGAACAAGTAAAATAGGGGCCATGAAACTCACCTTATGTGAATGTATTGATTATAGCAAAATCAATAAAGTTAAACGTCACGAATGATCCGGAATGCAACATAATTATTTATAGGTCGTATAGGTGTAATGTATTTAAAATAAATACAACAATGTACATTATCAAGTTATATCACCACCTAATAGTTTTTGTTTAGTTATAAGAGTTGAAACATTGTTTAAGTTACGTTTGTTATTTAATGTCCAAGTATATGTCTTTGAAACATTTTCTAATAACTATAAAATTAATTATAGTCATTTCGCTTGATTTAATATTTTTATTATTTATAAAGTGTCACAATATATAGTTCAAGTATTTTATAAAATAATATTTATAAGGTTTTAAACCGTGTATAAATATTATACAAGCAATGCTAAAATATTTCTTAAAGTTTTTATAGTCCAAACGAACCAACACTATTCATGTCAGGAAAATAGTGCAATTTTTTTTATATAAAACTTAACTAGCTTTTATAATTTCTAGTTCAATATTTATACACTTTTAGTCCCCAAAAACTTGATATTTATAGGAAAACATTATTCCGAAAAAGTTTGTAGTTTTACACTTTGGCCGAAAGCCTTCAAAATCACTGATTTCAAAACCCGTAGTTTTCCACAGTTTCTCATAGACAGTTTTCTCGCAGTTTTTCACAGTTTTATAAAAGCTGTGAAAATATTATATAGTTTTCTGAAATCTTTAAAAATTCATAACTTTTCGTTTTTTAAATCGTTTTCGAGTTCATTATATCTTTTTATATTCAGAATCATGTCGAAGATGATCTATTCATAATCCTTGGGTTTAAACGTATAAAATATGTGCCAAAACAGTTTATTTTAATGTTATATATAAAAAAAACAGTTACTATAATATATGTATTTAATATATATAAATTATATATGTATATAATATTATATGTATATATATATATTATGTATATCTATATTCTAAGTTATATTAATAGTACCACAATTCTCGTAAAATTCGTATCTCCTTCGTTATAGCTTCGTTTTTCAAGTTTCTTATATATTTGGAATCGTCTTGAAATGTACTATGTTAATATCAGGTCCAAACTTTGCATATAAAATCATGCAAGAACAGAATACACCTTCTGTCCGTATAAGTATATTTATAAACATGTTTTTATAAATATTAACATGATTTAATTTTTACAAGTCCTCTAAATTAATTATTACAACATCATTTTTATACTTTAAGTCCTCTAATTTATGTCCAACTATTTTATTTTCAATATGTCTAAATAAAATGTCTAGAACAATTATTTATTTATAATTATAAATAAATTTGTAACAATTAATTCAACTATTAATTTTATAAATTATCCAACACTTGTAATATACCAAATAAAATATGTGCTTGCATTCTAACATATTTTAAACACCTTTTCACCATGAATATGTATTTTCTTGATTATGTATAAACTTGTTTATTTTATAAACTTTATAAAATAATAACCAGATGATGATTTAACAAGATAATAAATATGTATGTATATGAATGAAATAATTATGAGAGTGTAGAGTTGATGATAGACCTTGTGTGAATGAAAGAAGAGATGAACACAAAATTAAACCCTAATTCTTCAACCCAAAATCCTTTTATAAAACCCTATTTCTTCCTTGAAAATCTTAATTTATTTTTTTGCTAAACCCTTGATTTCACTTGCACCTTTACTTGTAAACACCTTAGAATCAACCCTAAACCAATCTTGTATACTTGTAATATTAATAAAATGGAAACTTATGAAATATTTTATAAGCTTATTTGAGCCGTGGCCTTTGTTGTAGAATGAGAGAGATTTTTATCTTTTTGCTAGGTGAATTGATAAGTGAATGAAGCATTGTAAATAGAATCGTTTATATAGCCAAAATATCTAGAATACCTGATTCTTAATATAATAGTATATATAATATATATAAATAAAATACCAATTATCAATAATAGTATAAGAGAAGTATTCCAAAAGGTTCAAGAAAGTTACTTTTGACCAAAGTAAAGTTCAAAACCTCTCGAGTCGTTTCCTCGACGAAATGTGAATTGAGAATAAGTTAAGTTCGTGATCGCGTGCTTTGAATGATTTCAAGTTTTTTGACTTTGGATTCTATTTCTACAACTAACATGCAAAAACAAATAAAGGCAAGCTAAAAACGAAAGCAATTAAGATTAAAGTACAAAAAAACGATAACGGGAATCTAAAAAACCACGACTTAATACCTAAACTATTAAAATTTAACCTTAGAACTATTTTTTTACTTTTTTATAAATCCTAAATGATTAAAAATAATTTTAGAAAAAAGAATTATAATTTTTTGACTTTTATTTTATTTATTATGAATTAAAAACGGATTTAATCTAAATAAATCATTAACAATAGCAAACTAATTATGAAAATTTTGAAAAAATTACGAAAAGTACTTTGGACTATGGAGAATCTATGAAAAATATAAACTGGAAAAATGGCTGAAAGGATAAGCAGTAAATAAGCAATTAAGCTCGGATAAGCTAAAAACTAAAGTTACTATTTGTATTAAATGTTGCGAGATATGTTTGAAAAAGTCCTAATGGAAAACGGTAAGGTGTGTGTGTTGTGAAGGGTAGGTCGGTAGGTTCGAGTCCTGGACCTATCCTTTTTATATTTTTTTTATTTTTCAAATTTTCTTTTAAAAATCTAATCTATAAGATAATATAAGCTTCTTTTGTGAAAACACTTTTTCTGAAAACTAGAAAGACCATGAAATCTCTTGTGGAACCTCAGAAGCATTGTCTCTTTGATCTCGAGAAAACTAATCATCTAATACTCTTTTCTTTGGATTTGAGATTTGTTTTTCTTTATCCTTATAAGGAAATGTATTTTCAAAGAATTATGCTTCAGCAGATTCTATAATTGTATTGTTGCTTATGTCCTCTACATTGACTTTGTAAACTAAGAACATATTAGCAGCACTATTCTTTGTTGGACCAAGATAAACACAATTAATTGTTTTTGTTAAGTTTGGTTCTCTTTGGTAAAAGTATTTGAACCTTTGCCAAACAACCCTACATTTTCAACCTTTTATAAGAAGTTGTTTTCCTTTCCATAACTGAGATAGAGTCTGTCACTCTTTTTATGAGGATTTTTTTTAATATTGTGTTTGCAGCAAGACATTCTTCACCCCAAAAACTATGAGGAGCACCTGAAGTATTTAACATTGAAAAACAGATGGAGATTGATGTCTAATAAGCTTATATTATCAATATTAGACCTTTAAACAAAATTAAACTAACTTAAAATGGCTGTTGAAAATGGGACTTTTACTTTTGAAAATGAGATTTAATAAACTAAGACAGATTTGACTCAAGCATAACTAACTAATGCAGACTTATACTAACTTATTTCTACTGCCTAATGGATTCATAACAAGCATGAAAGTAACACCTAAATGCCATAAATCAAGATCTAAGCTAACAAGCAAATTTATCAAACTGAAAATTTCACAGATTCAAACCATGTATACAATGAACCTCAAGCTTGATTTGTGGACTTTAAAAACTTGCAGAAACTGACTTAAGGACTAATTTAAGGCTTGATAAAACTGATTTAAGTGACAAAAGAGACTAGGCAGTACTAACATATGTTAGTACTGCTAGTGCCAAACACCCCTTTAAAATTTGTTTTTCCATTTTTAGACCAAGACAGATTAAAATAAGCTGTGAATCTCAAAAACAGATTTAGCACTTCAATACTAGATGACAAATTAGCACTAAGAAAGGACAAATAAACATTATCTGATAAGCTATGACAATAAGCAGTTTTAATCAAGACAGGGCAGATTTATCTTTTAAATGATTAAAACACACAAAACTCAAATCAAACTTTATTCAAAACTTAAAACCACACATAATAAGCTAACAATAGACTAATGAACACATAATAAGCAATAATAAGCAGTTATAAGCAGAATAAGCAAACTACAAAACCAATATAGAAAATGAGATGCAAAAGAAAAATGAAGAGTACCTTTTTGTCCCAGCTAAACAGGGACTGAAATGCTCTTTAGAGCTTATTCTACTAGCTCTAGCTTATCAGAGATAAGCTAGTAAACCCATAAGCCCATCCAAATTCGGCTTATCATCCATTAAGCTCAAAACCATACCAAATCTTACAACCAATGGAACAAGGGGTCAAATAAACTTGTGTAAGCTTATTTGAGCTTTTATATGCTTTAGTGACAGTTTTAGCTTATTAGAAGCTTCTTTAACCAATTTCAAACATGTTTTAACAAATTTAAGCAATAGATAAAAACTGTAAATCACACTAGAATCTAAATGAAACTCAAATTTTATTAATTCATAAAAGTTTACAATACTTGAAAAGGAAAATACAAATTAAGAACAATAAGCTAAAACTAGACAATAAGCTAAAAAAAATAGACATCCTTGCGTGTGTGAGGTCTCCTCCTTATATAGCCTTCAGAGGAAGGATCTAGAACCCTAGGAACGTCCTGAGCTTCAATCTCGTCCATCCAATCATGACCAATCCCCACGCAATCATTGTGAACCCTTGATTTGAGTGCCACATCTCATCCACCAATAGAAACACTAGGGATTGCCAGCGTGGCCTGCCAAATTCGTCATGGCGTGCGTCATTAAGCTTCTAGAAGGGCGGGGTGAGAGCGTGGGGTGAAAGGGATTTTACCCGTCACTAATTTGTTTGCAGGGTAATTGGGGAAAGGGACAGTAAATAGTGAAATAGGGCGGGTTATTATGTTTGACTAGATAAAAGGGGGTTTTGACTTGGGCTTGTAAATATGTTAGGCCAGAAATATGATTAAGGGTTTTGGGCTTTTTAAGTTTTAGGCTTATAATGGTATACATACCATGTTAATGGGCTGACCCAACCTAATAAATGGGTACGGGTTAGCCCATTAAGGATGTATACGCATTCGGCTTTGGTTTTTTCGTGCTCTTTTCATTCCCGTGCTCGTTTTTGTCCGTATTTACCTTGTTTTTGTCCTTTATATTTAATATCCGTACCTGCAAGACACAAATCACAAAATATACAATGTATTTTTATGTCATTTTCGTTCATTATTGGTCTTTTTAGCTCATTTTATTGGGTAAAAGGTATGTGTAATTAAGCACATACCAATACCATCAAACTCAAACCATAGTAATGAGGGGGGAGGGGGTTGGCCGATGATGTGTGCTAAAACACACATCATTCATACCCCGGAAAACACTATTAATTAGACTAAAAACATAAAATATGCTTAATATTATTGCAAATATATTTGGTTTGTGTTTTTATGTCTTGCAGGTATAAGGGATTGAAAATAAAGCAAAAACGGTGACTTTCGGTTATGATTTGAAGACGTTTACGCGTTTTTCGATATCAAAACGAAGTCGTTAATATTTCCGAGCATGCCATTGGAAAGAGCTTAAAATTATGAGTCCGACAGTACCTTCATCTCTAATTGGGCCGGTCTGACTCCATTTATATGGGTCGGACCGACCCATACCTATTATAAGCCCAAAATTCAAGTGAGACCTTAAACTATACTTTAAGTCCAGCCACTAGATCCAGTTTGAAAGTGAGATTCGGCCCAAGTGGATTTCTTTTAACATATTTGGCTCAAGTCAAATTTGACTTCACAATTGAAATATGAAATTTGTTAGATGCACATGGTTTTGGCGAGTGGGATTTACTCTCCCTAAATAATTCAAAATATGTGAGTGGCCTATCCACTCTCACCCTACTAACTTATTTTGGCGAATCTAGGACAAACACGTGGCATGCCTTTTCTTTTTAAATTCGTTATAAAGTGGTGAGGGACGTGAATGTTGTATGCGTATTTTAAACGCTAAGGCTACGTGGCGAGCTTGGTAGATCGAGTATAATATGAGCTGGAGGATACGAGGTAATGCAATTTAAGGCCAATCATTGGAAATTTATGAAGCCTCCTCGAAGCTTCCCAACAAATAAATTTACCTCTTTACCCTTGGTTCTTGGATTATAACTGGATGGCTCACTGAAAGGACTAATATACCCATCTCCTCACGTTTGCTATTTAAAAGGACACGCTCAGCTCATTTGGATGATGAGATTTAGTTTAGAAAAAAAAGCAGTAGTGTAGTTTTTTTTTATGTTCAGCTATTTTCTATTTTGCTTATTAGATATTTTGTAAAAGCTTTTTGCAAGCTTATTTGTTCAGCTTATTGTAAAACTTAGCTTATTGGTGATGCAATGAAGGGTGTTGTTAGGATATTACTCGTGGATTATTTTCTTCTTTTCTCTCCCGAGCTTATTTCGAATTTAAGCTAACTCCTTAGCTTATTTCTTGACTTATTCACTGAGATTATTTGCAAATATGTGTTAAATCAAATAAGCTATACCATAGCTTATTCGATTTGATTACTTATCTCTTTTATAATCTCGGTCAAATAAGCTCTAAAATAAGCTCGCCCTTAGCTAAATTTAAATAAGTTGGTTCTTGCTTATTGTTTCATAGCTTTATCGATTTGTTTTTAGCTTAAATAAACAAATTAGCTAATAGCTTGTTCCATTTATTTCCTTTTATTGTTCTTATTTTTCTTTCCTTAGATTCGAATAAGCATCCTTATTGCTTATTTGGTTGCCTTATCTCCTAGCTTAATTATTCGATTAAGTTTCACTAGTTTTTTCGATTTCGATCTTATTAGGAGTATAGATATAGCCTTCTCTTAGCTTATTCAAGTTGGATCTTGCTTATAAAACTCAAATAAGTTTTGGCTTAATCGTTTCCTTTATCTTATTTCCATAATTTGGAAAACTGTTTTATAGAAAATGTTTTTGAAAGTTTAATAAATCTGTTTTACACTAGTTCGTATTAAATGTTTGAAAATGACACATAACAATGAGTTTGGGCCTTGGCCCATTTTGATTTATAAGAAAACAGATTTATTAACTTATGTTTTAGTTTAAATTTGGTGAATTTCGGTTAACATTTGTATGTTTGATTTTGGTACCGGTCTACTCATGAGGCGTGGAGCTTAAGGGCTTAATAAGCTAGATAGAATTTGACTCTTTTCTTAAGCTTATTAAGTCGGGTGGTTATCGTTTATTTTCGGGTCTTCAATTCGGTTCTCTTTTCTATCCTTTTTCAATACATTAGTGTAGCTTAGAATAAAATGTTTTGTTTTGCTTATATATTTTTTATAATATATCGTTCTTCGTTTAATTGCTCGCTATTTGCTATCTAGTTTTATATAGTTTATTAAATTTTTAGTTTAAAACCAAAAACAACAATATTCGATATTCAAGCATCAAACAAAATACTTACATGGATTTCAATTCATCTCTCATCATGGATACGACACTCGAATGATAGACTATTACTTTTCCTAAAGTAATTTTCTTATCTAACGAGAAATACTATATATATTATTACGACATGCGTTTGACGTTTATCAAAATGGCGCCGTTGTCGGGGAAAGGTGTACGATCTACACGTGGTGTTTGAAGTTAGTGCCTTGAAGATCCTTTCTTCGAAAAATTTATTTTCGTACTTATTAAAAATATAAAAATCCAAAAATATTTTTCTTCTTATTTTATTTTATTTTTATTTTTCCTTTTCTTTTTATAAATATTAAAAATATACCAATTTTTTTTATTATCTTTATAAAAATCTAAAAATATTATCCTTTATCCTCTTATTTCATTTAATTCTTATCTTCTTTCCCCTCTTATCCGTTTAATTCTTTATCATCATGTCTTGGTTTATGAGATGCTCGTGGTATGGAGGTCCGTTTAACGGTGGAAATTGTCGGCGTTGTACCAATGCGAGTTTTGGAGACGAGTTTGTCTGTAACCCTGATCCTATTTCTTATGATGAAACACCCTATTTTTCTTACCCACCTCCACAGCCCCAGACATACTCGTCTGAGTTATGTGGGAACGATTCTCACTATGGTTATGATTGTCCACCACGGGTACCGCTTATCTATGAGCAGGAACTGTGCTACAATCAAAACTTTGGTGATAATTATTATCCACAAAATTCTCTGAGTTTTCCACAACAATATCTTTGTTGTGAAAACTGTGGGGGTCCTCATGCGAATTTTTAGTGTCAACCGAGGAATCAGAACTTATATGAGCCTAATCGTTGCTATAATTCTAACTCTTTCAGTTTTGACCAACCCCCGCAAACATCCATCGATCATCAACCTCCTAAAGAAATGAGTGTCCGAGAATTGCTACTTCAGGAGAAACTTCATAAAGCTTTACAAGCCTTTTGTGAAAAGTTAAAACAACAAGAGCAGGCAACTAATGTTAGTACTTATACTCTCGAGCCTTCATGACGTTTCAATTTTATTTACGATGATGACGATGATGACGAGGAGAGTACTCTTCCTTTGAATGAAATTACTTCTTAAATTCCTCCGTCTATTGCAATCACACCCGTCTTACCGACTATGGAGCCCAAGGACTCTCTCATCATGAGGGATGAGAATCTTAGCACTATTCCTGAAAAGGAATCGGACGAATTCATAAAGTCTAGTGTTGAGGATCTTGTCCCAATCCCAAGTGAGTCCGAGGATGCGTCCGACATTGACAAAGGGTGTGATTTTCCTTTTTGTGATAATTCCGTGACTTTCTCTAATCCTCTCTTCGATGCTAATGATGATGAGTGTTTCAACCTAGGAGGCGATATTGATGAGATCGATGTTTTTCTAGAAATTGATGATTCTTTTCCTGAATATGAAACATTTTGCTTTAATATTGAAGAGAAGAGTAGTGGCAGTACTACTACTCATTCTGATTTTTCTCTTCCTGAATATGATTCGTTTATCTTTGATCTTTCGATTAATCCAATTTCTTTTGCCGATAGGATTGTTTCTCATCATGAGGAGTTCGCCGATGAACTTGTTCACATCATATCTCCACCTGAGTATAACCGTTTTTACTTTGAACTTGAGATAGTTCCAGGAGAGTTTACTAGAGTTTTGGAGGAAAATATATTTGATTTATCAACTAAGGGTTTAACAATTAATGAGCTTAATGATTCTTCTCTTTTATTATCCGATTGTGACTCCTCTCTTTCTAAGGAATTTTCCGAGATTGACCTTCTAGTCTCATTTCCCTCTGGAAATGAAGAGATAATTTTCGATCCTGGAATATTCATTATCAAAAGAGTCCAATCTAAGAGATTTCAATTTTTTCCACTGAACAATTCTCCTACTTTCTCATTCGTCAGTAATTCTCTTCTCTTGATTGATCCTTCTGAGATCGAAACTTTTCTATCATTTCCCTCCGAAAATGAAGACAAGGTTTTTGATCCCGGAATTCTCATTA
>BQNB010125388.1:4976-19774 GCA_026074375.1 Tanacetum coccineum | reverse complement strand
AATCTTTTTATAATTGATTCTTATATATTTAATTTCTAAGTAAGTCTTGACTTTTTGCCTTGGTCAAGGGTGAAGAGTTTGAATTTGCCTAGTATTTTATATATACTATTCCACGAATCAGCTTGCACAGCCTGTGCATTAGAGGATTGACCTTCGGCAGGAGGTTCAACCTGAGGTGCAGTTTCTTTCAAGAACCGCGCAAGGCCTAAGGTGGTGAGATAGAAGAACATCTTCTGTTGCCACCTCTTAAAGTTCTGACCATTGAATCTGTTTTAAGACTGTTGGGAAACCTGCATACTTTTATTAGTGTAAATCGAATAACATTAACAAGTAATTAAAGCAGTAAAAGAACGAGGCTCGTGTTAACACGATTCCCTTAAAATAGATTCGCCGTCTGTTTCCCAGGGTACAACGTCCAAAGCTGTTGTACAGCCGAACCGAACCCATCTTGGCCCATCTTGGTCTAGAACATTGGGATTAGGCTCTCTTTCTTCCCCATTGATGTAAGTTGTGAACCTGAAATCCCACTTACTAAACATGCAACAGTTTTTGCCGTCATAATTGAACCCTTAAGCGTTTAGGTATGTGACGCATTTTGTCCTCAACTAGTTGTCCGTATCGAGTGACTAATCGAGGTTAAACAAAAGGATATTCTGATTTCTATATGTTCTATGCTTTATATATGGTATTAATATAAATTTTTTTATATAGCATGCCCATCTGATACTGTTAATTTTAAATAACTCTGTAGGTTGTTTCTGTGATAATTCGCCCGACTTTTACAAGGTTAGCGGAATGGTGCGTAGAAGTAAAACCTCGGGTGGTGGTTTTAACTATCATAACCCGTCATCTTCTTTACACAGTTATGTTCTCAATGATGTTAAAAGAAGTATGTATCGCCAGAACAAAGTTTAAGCCAGCCAATACCATTTCTATGAACAACAAAAACTATCCTGATGATCAAAAAACCTTTGATCTTGTTTTTTTTAATCTAAATATGTCGCAAAACTAGAAAACCTACTTTTCTTTATGATGTATTACTTAAAGATGCATATATATCTCATTCAAGTACGCATCTTGAGACTAATGTGGTTATGTGTTGTGGCGTGCAACATGCGTTTGTTAGCTAATAATGCCTATAGGCCTGGCCTGTTATTTAGGTCCGTATAGTTTAGGGTTAGGTTTGTTTTGTCGTTATTTATAGTCGATATAATTTTTATAAATAATTGAATCTGATCATTATATTTTTTGTATTTTCTTTGATTTCTACAGCGTTGTCAGCTCTTTTTGAGCTATACTTATTTTTTGTTAGTTTTAGTTTTCTCCCCTAACTGAACTTAAACCAAACGGTATCAAAGTAATCCATCAAACATGATGTTGCGAGCAAAATCTTTAACGGAAAAAATAAAACCTGCGTTAACATTAACCATATTATTATTATTATTATTCACATTTAAACACGTACTATCTAAAAGGTGTTTGATCTTTGCATGTGATAAACCTTAACTCCTCTAGAGATTCTAATTGACCGAAACTCTGAGGTACATAGAGTGAGAGATAAGATGTATATAAATGAGAAGATGTTAATTCCCAATCCCTCGTGGACATGATCCAAACCAATGACGCTATCTTCCCCTGAAAATTTGTATACTTTTTTTTTACTTAGCGTAGGCCTGTTTTTCATTGCATAAGAGTTGGGCAATCAAATAGAATATGTTAGCTCGGAACCAAAGCGCGGGCACAAAACTTCTTGTTTAGCTCAATATCAACAATAATATCACAAAAATACTTAACAGTCTAGATTGTGAGTTATTCAAATTTTCGACAACCCATCCGCTTTTGTGACGTTTAGATGATGTCAAAAGGACACAATTCCTGTATGCATTTTCCAGACTATATATAAATGTAAAAATTTTTAAGCATTACGTTCGGACCCATGTCGTTTATTTTAAAGTTATTAGATAGTTTATGGTATTTTTTTAAACTTTTAAAAAAAATATATATATCTTTCGTAATTTATTTTTTTCCTATTTTGGGAAGCATTGCAATATTGGGTTCGTTTTGTTCACACTTCGAAGATTTATTATATAAAAAAGTCATAAATAGTTAAAAGTTGAGGGTACGTTTCGTAAGTTTTTTTTCCCTATTTTGGGCCAGCATATATTAGGCCACTTTTTTTCTTTTGTTGGGCCGGGTCGATACACAATGGAAAAGTGAGAATGGGCCATTTCATTTATTTTGTTAGGCTAAGTGGATGCATAGTGGGAAAACACTGTTGCAAAAATGAACAGTGCACAACGCATATGAAACGCTGTTGTATTGAACGACAATTGATATATATTATAATATTTTGATTTTCAACTTTTTATAATCAATAATTTGATATTAGCTTTGTATCCGCGCGAGGCGGCGGCGGATACCCGTGTAATTATATTTTTCGCGATAGCAATGTATTTTTGATGAATTGCTTTTATAGAAGGAAAAAAATGTCCGACATATGTTATTAATTAGAAATGAGCTTGTTTATTCTTATGAATTTAGTAACATTATAAAAAGCTTTTATAGCAGGGTATTCGCGCGTTACGGTAGCAGGCACATTGTAATCAAAAATTTTGTTAAGCGATTATATGTTTTTCACGATGCTAACTTTACGCATGTCGATAACTTTAGGGAAAATCAACTTTTTATAATCAATAATTTGATACTAGCTTCGTATCCGCGCGAGGCGGTGGCGGGTACCCGTGTAATTATATTTTTCGCGATAACAATGTCTTTTAGATGAATTTCTTTTATAGGAGGAAAAAAATGTCCGACATATGTTATTAATTAGAAATTAGCCTGTTTATTCTTATGAATTTAGTAACATTATAAAAAACTTTTATAGCATGGTATTCGCGCGTTACGGCAACTGACACATTGTAATTAAAAATTTTGTTAAGCGATTATATGTTTTTCACGATGCTAACTTTACGCATGTCGATAACTTTAGGGAAAAAAATTACCGCACACTATTTCACAAAAAAAATGACAAACAACCCATGCATCATGGTGCAACGACGATACAAAAACGGTGGTCGTCACCCCTATTGCTAGTTGTTTTGAACTAGTAATATTATATTACATTTAAACATAGATAGTAGCGGTTTTAGCGCTATCTGGCGGTGTCTATATAGCTAAGTTGTGGACGTAATTAGTGGTCCGTTTCATGATCGATAAAGGTGGTGTCAGAAAGTCTCACTACGTAAAAGATTGGTTTTTATGACCCGCTTAATGAGTTGTAAATTTCATTTAGTGGTGTTTTAAAGAAGAAAAAAAGATGATTTATGCATTATTATTTTGTATCATATGGTATATCTTATATCATATAAGATTCAGTCCTAAACTTTAATATGAAGTCTTTATGATATAAGATGAAGATGAATATGAAAAGATTTCATAGCCATTGCCTTCCATCAGTTGCAAGTTACAACATACACAAAAAGTCATACAATGGATTATATAAATCTTTATAAACAGCACATCGAGAAAGAAACTTGAGAGCTATGCCAGACCATATCGTGATTTGCTGGCCGTGTCACCAGAGGTCCATCAAAGGTTTCATTACAAGGTTCAAATTTGTTTTCACAAGCAAGAGGCTTCTTTGTTCCACTCTTATTCTTTATTTGGTAGTTGGTGGCAACATGGGCACGTTCACAAACGAATCAAAAAAGGTAGTCATATCTTCTATGCATTTAAGATTCTGATGATAATATCATTTAATTGTATTTTTGAGTAAGAATGTATTTTAATAATATCATTTAATGTTTTTGAAAAAATATTTTTTTTATAGTAATGTTTTCTTGTCTTAAATTTTTTAAGACATCCTTTTATAGGAAGTCTTAAATACATTATATAATAATATAGATATAGAAGTATAGATGAGTGTTCTCAACTTTTTGGCATAGTTATAATTTCATATGTCCTCTTAATTTCATATATACCCAATTTCAGTGTTGCAAACAAAAGTCTACAAAGTCGACAAATCGCCGCTTGGACGCTACAAGAACAAACTTACCGTAAACTCGTTTTGATCACTTATAGTAACTGTTTATATTTATTACAGTTGTTTTATAAGAAAAATCTTGCCGGAAATACCTAAAACTCGACGGAAATACCAAAAACTTGCTAGAAATACCCAAAATTTTACCATAAATGTCAATCCGATTAATCACGGATTAATCCCGCCTAGACCGATTACAAGCTACAAGGGGGTCGACCGCCCGACTACTGATTCACAATTTTTGCAACCTTGCCCAATGTACAATCATTTAATGCATAATGTATAATATTTTTAAAACATGTTTGGGTATATATGAGATTTTTAAATTTAAGAAGGGAGATATGAAAATGCCGAAAGGTAATTTGTAACTCTTTTGTATACACATCTTTTTACCTCTTCTTTCATAAGTTATTTTGCGTCGTTTGAGGGTCGTGTTTTTTGTCTAGCGAGTGTTTAGTCGCAAGTGTAATGGGTCTGGCTTGACGTTGTGGACTTGCGGTTCTGATATAGGAATGGTTGTTGCAAAAAACTGTGTGGGTCGAGGTTCAAGCGTTGTAGTCAAGGTTCAATATGCGGTTTAGATCTCAGATAAGGTCGTGTTTCAAGTGTAATGGGTCTTGCTTGACGTTGTGGTTCTGATATGGGAATGGTTGTTGCAAAAAGCTGTGTGGGTCAAGGTTCAAGTGTTGTATTCGTTGTTCAATATGTGGTTCAGATCTCAGATATGGTCGTGTTTCAAGTGGTATTAGTTGTGGTTCAACTTGTGGTTCAGATCTGAGATAAGGTATTGGTTTTAAATGTCGTGGGTTGTGGTTCAAGTTGTTGTTCATATGTAGGTAAGGTCGTTTCATTAAGTGTTGTGAGTCAATGTTTGAGTTTTGTAGGTCGCGGTTCTAAGGTTTTGGGTTGAGTAGGCATAAATCAATTTGTAGTTCGTGAAGAGTTATGTAGTTAATTTAGATCGGGTTGTGGTCATGTTGATGTTTTTCAGGTTAGGTAGTTCTGTGTTACGTCATATGGGTCAGCTCGATTTGTGGTTCGATGTGGTTCAAATTGGCCTGTTGTTCATGCGGGTCTTGTGGTTTCTGATGAGGTGTCAATCTTTACACTTTTTCGGGGTCATTTAACCCTTTAAATAAAGCAAATATGCCCAAAATATGCGTTTAATCATTTCTTTTTGTGTTTCAGCACTTGGATGACATTTGAAGGAAATACACGTGACTTGGACTCAATTTGAGAAGAAATAGACAAGAATACAACTCTACACGAAAGTTGATATCAAGAAGGCATACAGGTCGTGGAGACGACGTCACAATTCTCTTGTGACGGCGTCAAGAGTAATCCCTACAGCGTCAGAGTATCCGTCATTGAAGAAACCCTAAAAGATTCTACGGGTTGACGGCGTCGCGATTTACAAGCGATGTCGTCGCGACTTACGTCCTATAATATATCATTGGTTTTTAGGTTTTAGAGAGTGGAATTCGTGAGGAATAATAAGGGAGCAACTCCCATTTAGGTCGTTTTTAGGGTTTCTAAACCCTGTTGTATCCACCAATACTCCATGTTTTAATCAAGTGAATTTCTTTTATCTCTTTAATCATTCGACATGTCTATGTATTGTTTGATTGATTGTTCTTCGCTTATTATTAACATGTTAGGCTAGATCTTATTGTGTTTGCTTATAATTGCATGAAACTTGGTTTGTAGTTTCTTTTACTATTGCTTCTTGTTGGTGGTGTAAACGTTAGGCTCTAGAAAACTAGCTATAAAACATTACATTAGCATAGACGTCTAGGAAAACGTAATTGTGTAAAAATGATACCATCGCAATAGGCTTCATACTACATTGCCCTAATATTGTTGATCACCTTTTAAGTGTTTTAAATACATGTAATGTACTCTTAGGGGCCTTGTAATAGTCTTCATACTACCTTACTTGTAAAACCCTAAAATCAGAACAAGTGCAAAATTACCAAAATACCCCTAATGTTAGAAAATTTAATAAAAGCATGAATAAAATTCAATCAAGTGTTATAAATTATAAAGTACATCATGTGACAAGTATGACATTTTTTTTATAAGATTATAATATCTTATATTATGCAAGAAAAATAATAAATATTATATATATGTATTTATTAAGCCGAAATTATGTATTTATATACTTATACAATTAATTTAAATACATTAAATCAAGGATAATATTAAGATAATCTTTTTTAATAATAAAAATCAGATATTAGTCCATTCAAAGCCCAAAATCTCGGCATTTTTCTTGAGTATATCTTTTATATACATTTTTCATTTGTAAATTTATTTTAAACCAATTTCCGAACCCTAATAAATCATTAGGCGGCACATAAGATTTTTCCAAGGCAAGGAACGATTTTTCTAGGGTTCTTGGAGATCAAGGGAAGCTAGGAAAATTGCTGGTTCATTGGGTTAAGGTGTGGTTTGATTTATGGTACTCAATTGACTCGAAAATCCTTCATAAATTCATAAAATCATCAACAATTGTCAAAGGTATTTTTATAACTCAAGTTTCATCATGTTAATTCAGTATGTTCATGAGAAAAATTATTATGCATGATCTAGGGGTCGATTTAGGTTAATCATGTTCTAAACCCTAATTTTTAGCAAGAAATGAAATCGGCATTTAAATAATTGTTACCAACGATTTTATATTTTTCTCAGCTTGTATATATCATGTATAAGTCAGATAAAATGCTAAATAATTTTTAGAGGAACTCGAAATAATTATTGTGGAGTTTTTAATTCTTGCCGATTTCGAATTATGAAAGAAATGAAGAAATAAATTGGAAAACGAATTAGGGTTAGGGTTTTTATATTTTTCCCAGGTCCAATACATGCTAATGAATGTATAAAAATTATGTAATTATTGGGGGAAATTTTAATTAGGGTTTTGTGCATTTATTGGTTACCCGATTGTGTTTTAAAAGTATAAGGGGGTGTTTTGTAATTTCTGAAACTGTCATTAGTCAAAAAATATGTCGCAAAAGGTGTAGAAATGTCAACAAAAGTTAAATAAACCTAACTAGACTTTTTTGGTTCTTTTCCTACACTTAAAAAAGTGTAGGAAAAAGTACGTAGTTTATATAACAAAAAAAAATAAAGAATGCATTTTTTGCTTTTGTTACAACGCAGCATTTTTTCATAAAAAGTGTCGTTCTCAAAATTTTGATAATTTTGCTTTCGTTAAGTTAGAAATGTCACTAAAAGACACTCTTTGTATTATTAAAAACCACAATCACTAAGGGGGTTTGGTTTTTGCCAAAAACCATCTTATCACGTACCGGTCAGAACGCGGTCCAGAACATAAAGCTTGTTGTTTTTCCGTCGACATCGAACGCGGTAAGATCTTTGTGGTCTGACTGAGTAAGACTTGGTGAGCAAGTCTGACCACCTCTTAACCTTCCAAAAACATCAGCCTATAAATAACGTCATCAAATATAGATTGAATGGGCTAACGGGAGTTTGGCAGGAGCAGTAAAATTCATGTCGAAGAAGATGATAAGAAGTTCTAGTTGAGAGAGAAAAAGAATATTAATATTGAAAGGGGTAGGTTATTAAGACCCCCCTAATGTGTTGCAAATACCCCCTTTAGTTTTTTTGGTTTTTTTTATTTTTTTTTATATTTTTATAATTTTGTTTGTGTTATAAAACTGTGAAACGGAAAGTGCGGAACAAAAATTATTAAGTTTGACAAGTCAAAGCGTTAAACTATCAAAAATTACAAAACAGAAACTGAAAATAAACTGTGTTGCACTGTTAAATAGAGTGACAAAAAGAGGGTGGAGGAAGTACTTTTATACTAGGGGGTCCTACTAACATAACCCATATTGAAATGAACATATGAAGTACTAGAAGGATATGAAATCACGTGCTATGCTTGCTTCGAAAATATTGAAAGTTATATTTAAACATATGGTTTACTTTTAGTTCATTTCATTTAATATAGAGTAATTTGTTGGTAAAACTCAAGTTTATGAATAGCATGTCATTGCGTGGCGGCATAATCAAGTTTCACATTTTAATAGTCATGACAAAGCTTTTGCGTTTTTAAAGGGTTCTTTAAAGCGATACAAAATATGAAAATATTTATATCATATTTTATACATATAGAGTTTACAAGAAGCGTCATATATAATGAATAAGGTTAAAAAAAACTATCCTTTTATGTAATAATTTTAATCTTTTTAATTTTTTTTGTCTGAATTATATCCAAAAAACCCATCACGCCTCACGCTTTAGCAGCTTTATCGTGCTTTTTCACGCCTCATCGCATGCCACGCCTAGAACTGACGTTTTGGTTTATTTCGTAACGTGAAGGTCATATACAAGTTTAGATCTAGTAATTTACTTATTCCTCGGTATTGTTATAGTTTAATATATAGTTTAAAAAAATAGACAATTAAAACCATTTAGACAATTGTAAAAAAACAAACAACATTATTTCATTTAAATTCAGACATTATAACCACATTTTACCAGTAAAATATGGTAATCAGATTCAGACATAAAACATTTTAATGAAACAAACAGTCAAACACACCCTAAAAGTCAATTTTCTTGTATTGATTAAAGTTTAACGATAGGAATAAAATCACGTACATTGCTCCAGAAATTAAACATTAATCATTAATAAAAAAATACATATATTTGAGAGTACAAATTTATTTATAGTAAATAACCAATTTATAGTAAGAAAACTAAAAAGTTAAAGTATATCGCGTATAAATATATCGTTAGGATTGTATATAAAAGCAGTGTACTCAAAATTGTCATTTCTATGTTGAGGTGAGTTATTTTGCATCTCAGTTTTCTCCCTGCATACAAGGTACAAATCTTGATCATCAATACATTAGATAAAAAGACATGATTTAAGATAAAAAAAACAATGGAGGAGACCAAAAGAGTAAAATGTACAAAAACTCACACAACCACTCCCTCATTGTTTGTAGTGTTGGCAAATCTTCGCCCAAATTGCAATTAATTTGATTTTTTTTGACATTTAGTACGTATTTTTACTTCTTTAATACGTTTTCAACTGTTTTTTTTTACGATTCCCCGCCGTATTTTTTTACGTTTTCGTCCGTTTTTTAACGTCCAGTCAATATTTTACGTTTTCGTCTGTTTTTTTTACAATTTTCGACCATTTTTTAACGTTTCGTCAGTTATTTCACTTTTTGGTATTTTTTGATACGTTTCATCCGTTTTTTTAACGTCCGTCAGTTTTTTTTACGTTAATTACGTTTTTTTACTTTTCGTCAGTTTTTTACGTTTCGTCCAGTTATTTTTACGTTTCGTCTAATTTTTTTAACATTTTCGTTAGCCCGTTTTTTTTATGTTCGGCTGTTTTTTTTTACGTTTTCCGGCTGTTTTTTTACGTTTTAGTCTTATTTTTACGTTCTTGTTTGTTTTTTTACGTTTTCGGTCCAATTTTTACATTTTACGCTTTTATTTTACGTTTTCGTCTGTTTTTTACGTTTCGTTCGTTTTTTTACGTTTTCGTCAGTTATTTTACTTTTTCGTCTGATTTTTACGTTTTCGTCTGTTTTTTTTACGTTTCATCCGTTATTTTACGTCTTCGTCAGATTTTTTAAGTTTTCGTACCATGTTTTTTTAATACGCTTTCGTCATTTTATTTTTCCCAACCAAACGTTTTTGTTTTTTTACGTTTCATCCGTTTTTTTACGTTTTTGTCAGTTTTTTACGTTTTTGTCAGTTTTTACGTTTTCGTCAGTTTTTTTATGTTTCGTCCGTTTTTTTACGTTTTTGTCAGTTTTTTACGTTTTTGTCAGTTTTTTTACGTGGTCGTCAAATTTTTAACATTTCGGTCTTTTTTATTTATATTTTTCGTCTGTTTTTTTAACGTTTTTCGTCTTTTGTTTTACGTTTTCCCGTCTTTTTTTTTACGTTTTCGTTTGGTTTTTTACGTTTTTGTCTATTTTTTTTTACGTTTTCGTCCGTTTTTTAACATTTTCGTCAGTTATTTTACGTTTTTGTCTGTTTTTTTACGTTTTCGTCCGTTTTTTACGTTTTCATCCGTTTTTTAACGTTTTCGTCAGTTATTTTACGTTTTCGTCTTTTTTTTCATTTTTCATCTTTTTTAAGTTTCCTGCGTTTTTTACGTTTTTGTCTGTTTTTTACGTTTTTTTGACATTTTCTTACTTCCCGCAACGCTTTTTACATTATCCCTACGTTTTCGCGTCCGATTTCGCACGTTTCGTACGATTTCGCGCAGTTTCGTAGGCTTCCCGCGTTTGTCGGTCAGCTTATCCCTCGCTGTTTTCGTCAGCTCTCGCGCGTTTTTGTCAGCTCACGCGCGTTTTCGCCAGCTCTCGCGCGTTTTCGCCAACTCTCGTGCGTTTTCGTCAGCTTTCGCACGCTATCCCGTTTTCGTACGCTTTCGCCCGATTTCCTACGCTTTCGCCCTTTTCGCACGCTTTCGTCTGTTTTTGTACGTTTTTGTCTGTTCTCGCACGTTTTCGCACGTTTTCTTTTGTTTTCGCACGTTATCGTCCGTTCTCATAGTCCGTTTTCATATGTTTTCGTCCGTTTTCGGTCGTTTTCAGACGTATCCATCCGTTTTCATATGTTTCAGTATGTTTTCTTACGTTTTCGTCGGTTTTTGTCTGTTTTCGCACATTTTTGTCTATTTTCGTCCGTTTTCGCACGTTTTTGTCCGTTTTCAGATGGTTTTCTTGCCGTTCATGACGTTATCTACACTGATATTTAAGCCAAAAACCTTAAAACCTAACCATTAAAACACTAACCCACTAAGACCCTATACCAAAAACCCTAAACCCTTAACCACTAGGTATAATATTACATGTGATATATACATAAACATTAAAATCTATACCAAAAACTCTAAACACCTAACCACTAAAACCCATATACCAAAACCCTAACCCTAACTACTAGGTATAATTTCACAAGTGATATAACATAGACTTAAAATCTTATACCAAAAACCTTAAAACCTCTAAAATACTAAACCTTATACTAAAAATCCTAACCCCTAATCACTAAGTATAATATCCACAAATGATAAAACATAAACTTAAAAATATATGCGAAAAACTCTAAACCCCTAACCACTAAACCTATACCAAAAACCGCTAACCCCTAACTACTAAAGTAATATATATCACAATTGATATATACATAAACTTTAAAATATATACCAAAAACCCTAGACCTTATACCAAAAACCCTAAACCTCTAACCACTAGGTATAATATCACAAGTGATATATACATAAACTTTAAAACCTATACCAAAAACCCTAAACCCCTAACCACCAAACCTTATACCAAAAGACGCTAACCGCTATAAAAACTAAACTTTATAACCGAAACCCACACCACTAACCGCTAAACCCAAAGACCCAAAAAAACTTACCCCCTCCCTAACCACTAAACACTAAACCAAAAACCGTAAACCCCTAACTACTAATCAATAACACCAAAACCCTGAACCCCTAACCACTATGGTATCATAACACAAGTGAATATATACATAAACTTTAAAATACATGACGAAAACTCAAAACCCGTAACCCTCTACACCTATATAAAAACCTTAAAACCACTAACTACAAGGTATAATATCACAAATGATATATATAGAAACTTTAGAATATATACCAAAAACCCTAAACCCCTAACCACTAAAAACCTACACTAAAAACCTTAAAAACCCCCTAACCCAATAGGTATATTATCACAAGTATGATATATATACATAAAGTTTAAAATCAATACTTAAACACCCATACCACAAGGTATAATATCACAATGATATAAACATAAACTATAAATCCTATACCAAAAACCTTAACCTCTAACCACTAAACCATATTATACCAAAACGTAAAACCCCTAACAATACTAGATATAATATCACAAGTGATAAATACATTAACTTTAAAATCTATACCAAACCCTAAACTCCTAACCACTTAAAAACCCAATACCAAAAACCATAAACCCTAATTACTAGTAAAATATCACAAGTGAAAAATACATAAACTTTAAAATGCTATAACAAATATCCTAAAACCCTAACCACTTAAACCATATACCAAAAAAAACCCTAAACCCCATAATCACTAAACCTTATAACCAAAAATCCCTAAACCCCAATCACTATGTATAAATACCCAAGTGATATTTATATAATATATATATATTAATATATATAAATATATATATAATAATATATAATATAATATATATAAATATAAACTTTTAAACCTATACTCAAAACCCTAAACCCCTAACCATTATATTTTATACCCAAACCTAAACCTTTAACGACTAAACCCTATACCATAAACCCCTAACCACTAAACCATATACCAAAACCCTAAACCCCTAATCACTAAACCATATACCAAAACCTTAAACCCCTAACCACTAAACCCTGTGCCAAAAACCGTCAACCCTCCTCCCTAACCACTAATCCTTATACCTTAAACCCCTAAAACCCCAAACCACTAAACCCTATGCAAAAACCCGATATCCATAAACACTAGGTATACATATCCACAAGTGGTATTACATAAACTTTTAAAATCTATATCAAAAACACTAAACCCTGAGCAGACTACCCTATACAAAAACCTAAACCTCTAACCACTTAGGTGTAATATCCACAAGTGATATAATATACATAAAATTTTAAATTTTATACCCTAAACCTAAACCCTAACCACTAAACTATATACCAAAACCCCTAAAAACCCTAATCACTAAAACCTATACCATACCTTTATAAACTAAGATTCACTCGTAGCTTAACAATTATTACCCCTGACATTGTAGTATCACCGGTGATAAATAAATATATAATAAAATCTCATGTGATAAAGTAATATAATGTGACATTAGTTATGGTATTTCACATATAATTAATATCACATGTGATAAAGCAATATAATGTGACACTAATTGTGATTATTTTTGAAAATCTTAACATGTAATCAATGTATTTTATCACTTTTATATTTATACTGGTATGGGATTAAAAGGGTTTAAAACATAGTTTTTTTATAGTGTTTTAATTTAATTTTCACCAAATTATGTTTTGATATATGAGGTTAGAAGGGTAAAGATGTTTATTTTTTTTGTAAACATTGATCAATCATTTGACGTTTTTACACAAATACTTTATGCTCATTTCATGACATCATGTTGAGTGTTCGAACGTACAAATATGTTATATCACATGTGATACTTCAAGCGGGTTTGATGATAAAAAAATAAATTCTTCGATATTCATCAACTTCTATAAATAAACTGTTTTGATTTGAAAGTCCAAAAATTATGTATGATAAATGTTCGAAACTAAGCATATGTACTTTCAAATGCAAAACCGATGAATCAAGTTGGAGTTCCACACAAATATTTATACCCGTTTGAACGCAAGCCATGTGATGAGTTTTAACTTACAGATTAGTGTAATATCACAAGTGATATATCAAACAAAATACTGCACGAGAAAAAACAAAAAAATACAAAAAAAACAAAAAAAAACAAAAAAAAAATTTGTCGAAAGTATATGAAAGTGCCCCTCTATTTAAAAATAATTAAATGCTCGTCACGATGGTGTAATTTATAAACTAAAACGTTTTACGTTTTTGCGGTATGTGAATTTAAAAATAAGGGTGAAAAGTGTGTTTTAATTAAAAACACAAAGAGTATGTATGTGGTGGTTAAAGTTTATTAGGTTTAATCATACCATTAATAATAGTTAAATCTTAGATTAATCCTCACTATTTAATCAAACTCAAATGGATGGTGAAGATTTGTCTCTTGGTATGTGAGGAGAAAGTGTATGAACTTTTCTCTTTCTATGTTATCCTTTTCAAGGCTTCTTGTCATAAGTGGGTTTCTAGCTTGGGAACAGAACCCCGTATCTACAGAAATGATAAATTGTTATAATTGGTACAATTTCGTTGTGTTTTAATGATGATAATAATATGTGAAAAACAAATAAGCCAATAAAAAACATACCTTTTGGATATGGTACCCTCATTTTATCACGTATAACGTGCATTAAAGTTGTTTTGCGTGGACTAAATAAACTTAACATAACCTGAAAAATAAATAAACTAATCATGATATCAACAAATGGACCATGAAAATGGGTAAAATAAGTACATATAATGTACCTGGAACATGGTTTCCAGAAGAGAATTATTTGCAGCCTACTGATCATAACCAATACCCTCAAGATCCATAACAATGGTGCACGGTTTGATACCAGGACATCTCGCTATCCATATACCTTTCGTAGTCTGATGGACACTAAATGAATAATGAGCAACGTGCACGCCAAGAAAACAATAAAAATAAGTGCAAATCGGAACACGCCTTCCCCTGTAAGCATCCATTTCCCTAAAGTTGGTATGAAAGAGATGAATTAAAAGTGTGCTCTTTCCAGTAAGAAAAAAACTAACGTCATATGTCGCGTACAATTCAATTTCAAATTTTCAATAAAACGTAAACTAATTCAATGCAATCTCCTCCTAAAACAAGGAACAAGTTCCACATTTGATCATGTAAACGAGATATACCACTGCTCTGTGGACACATGATAGCAACAACAACATAAGAAAGTCCACATTCCGCATGTTTGACTTGTTTAATAAAAGGGTTAATGGCATATAATAGCAACGTACTTTTCCATTTGAGCCATTATCAGATATGAACTCCAAAAAGTATCACAA
>BQNB010125387.1:0-17698 GCA_026074375.1 Tanacetum coccineum | reverse complement strand
TAACTTGTACTTTATACTATGAAGTGGCACCCCAAAGTGGTATTCCGCTGCGTTGTGATTTTATGGGGGTGTCACAGGTGAGTTCATAGTCCTACCTTTATATGGTTTTCCAAACCCCGTGGGGGGGGATACATGCTATAAACCATGAATACAAGTATTTTCCAACTGTATGCTATCTTGATATATTATTGCCTAAGTTTACCTCCACTGCCAATATCATATAATCATGAACCATTAATCACTTGTGAGTGAATGCGAATATTGTGGATAGATCTATCGGGATTGACGAATCCCGTTTGTGTTTACCTGTACATGAGGTAATCAAACACACTATATTTGAGAATAATGGGTAAATTTGGCAAGTTACCTTTCCAAGAGGCATTTGTTTCTCAATAATGTCACTGAGGTAATTTCCATGTTAACGTGTTGATGTCATGAGCTTAGGGCAATAATACTATTTTCCATAATAATTGTAATTTTACAATTATTACCACTTATGATGACTTGTATTTAACCATTTCATTACAAACCTATAAATTTCACTCAACCTTTGTATTGACCTTTTTAGCATGTTTATCTCAGGTAACTAAGCAGTTTAAGGCACGGAGTGGCATGGACTTGCAGGCGTCCAAACTTGTTATCATTCAAACTTTATGTTTTCAATGTATTTTGGGACCTTCTTTTGTAAAACTCTGATATGATATTGAATGATAACTAAATTTTCCAAACGTCTCTTTATAAGTCGTTTTCTATGATTATGATTGTTGATTCATGAAGTAATACCCCATATTTAGCCTCCGCTACTATGTGAATTATCAAGGTGTTATAGATCCCTCTTTCTCTTATGGTTTTGGCGATCTTGATCGGTCACGTTTGAGTCTTAAGAACATACTAGGGCTAGGTCTTGGGCTGCGAGAGCGCCTAGATCTATATCTCTTTTCATATTACTTGGTACTCATCGTCCTTGACTCAGAATATCGTGACGTTCTGGTAGATCCGCCGAAGTTAAGTCGGGATTTTACTTCTTTTAGTTTTTCATTTTTCTCTTTCTCTTTGTTAAATTTCTCCGTTATGATTGGGAGCAATTGATTGTAATTTTGTCACAATACTCTCGGAGGGCTGCGTCGGACGCAAGCCCACCTCGGACTTGTGGTGTTGGCTCTTTTCCTCTCCTAACTGTATTTCGCACGGCGGAGTGGGCTGGCTAGGGGCAGATTGTTCTGATTGCTCATGGTGATTATTTTCGTAAAACGCAGTTGTATTCATGGTCCCACGAATGGCGCCAACTTGTTAGTATAAAATATGTTACGGGCTGAATATGGTGGATCTGAGATGGTTATTGGACTGGGCTAATGAATAATATCTTGTACTAAGCCAAGTGATGTAGTGATCTCCTGCACAATTGAAGGTAAACCGTTAGTCTTACCGTGAGGATGAACCCCACGATTAACTCCACAGACGAGTAAGTATACATATTTTGTCAAAGAATGTCAGAGTATATAGGTTGTGAAATGGGCTCAAAAATCATACCTCGTGGGGTGTTAGAGCACCCCTTTTTTATAGGTGAGCCTAATACTAGGTTTTTCCTAGTAATCGTGTTCTTGCGGATGTGGGTTCCCTTTCCGCGATGTTTTTTCTTGGTGTCCCGGAAGTTTGTCACCATGTCAACCTCTGCTGGGCCCGCCACACGGAACTGGGCTTAGATTCTGACCCATCATATTTATAGAGTTGCTTTGGTTGGGCCTGGAGCCCATTATGATAATACGGTTCAGGCCCAAGGGCCTGGTAAACCTATTATACATTATCAAATGTAAATGATAAAATATTGACCTATAAATTTGCGGAGTGTTACAGTCTTTCCCCGTTAAAAGAGCTTTGTCCTCAAAGCTCAAGTTGTGGTAATCGACGAGGGTACGGGGTCAACAAAAAGGTGCGGATGCTTTTTCTGGAATTGATCTTCGCGCTCCCATGTAAACCCGGGACCTCTTCTTGAATTTCAACGTACTTTGACTATAGGGATGCAGCTTTGATTCAAAATTTTGACCTCTCGGTCCATGATTTCATCGGGTTCCTCGACGAAATGAAGCTTGTTGTCGATTTGAATTTCATCTAACGGAATAGCAAGTGTTTCGTCAGATAAACACTTCTTTAGTTTCGATACATGAAGAGTACTATGGACTCTGCTCAATTGTTCCAGAAGTTTGAGTCGATAAGAACCAGTTCCAACTTTAGCAAGAATCTTGAAAGGTCCAATATAATGCGGGTTTAGCTTTCCCCGTTTGCCAAAATGTTTCACCCCTTTTGTTGAAACGTATCACCCCCTTCCATGGTGAAACTTTCAGCATGACCTTATCTCCTACTTAAAACTCAATAGGTTTATGCTCCACATCAGCGTAACTCTTTTGACGATCACAAGCGGCTTGAATTCCTCTTTTAAACTGAATAATCTTCTCAGTTGCTTCATGAATAATCTTTGGACCAGTGAGTTGACTGTCTCCAACCTCAGTCCAGCAGACAGGCGATCGACACTTACGACCAGACAATACCTCAAACGGTGCAACCTTAATGCTCGTGTGATAACTGTTGTTGTAAGAAAATTCCACTAGAGGCAATTGTCTATCCCAGCCCTTTCCAAAATCAATCACACATGCACGTAACATATCCTTCAGTGTTTGAATGGTCCTCTCACTTTGACCGTCGATTTAGGGATGATAGACAGTACTCACATCTAGCTGAGTACCTAAAGCTTTCTGAAGTGACTACTAGAAATGAGATGTAAATCTGTTATCTCGATCAGAGATGATTAAAACTGGCACTCCATGCCTCGAGACTACTTCTTTTAATTAAAGTCTCGTTAACTTCTCCATTGAATTTGTTTCCTTCATTGGCAGAAAATGTGCAAATTTAGTGAGTCGATCAACGATAACCCAAATTGTATCGTGACCACTTGACCTCTTTGGCAATTTCGTGACAAAATCCATTGTTATCTTCTCCCACTTCCACTGAGGAATCTCAGGTTGTACCAATAAACCAGATGGTTTTTGATATTTGGCCTTAACTTTTGCATACATCAAACACTTACTGACATAGGTGGCCATCTCTGCTTTCATACTGGGTCACCAGTCCAACTTCTTAAGATCATGGTACATCTTATCTAATCCAGATGGATAGAATATTTAGTCTTGTATAACTCATTCATGATCAAGTCCTTCAATCCTCCAAAACGTGATACCCAACTCCGTTTCTCAATACAGAGTGTTTCGTCAAGACGAGTCTCAAACTATTTGTTCATACCACGGAGGTTTTCTTCCTTCACATTTTCTTCCTTCATTGCTTCGGCTTAAGCTTTCAAAATTTGAGATGGAAGGTTTACGTCGATTGTCATCATTAAGGCTCGAACTCATAGCTGCTTAATCATCTCCTTTCGGCTTAAGGCATCTGCCACCACGTTCGCCTTTCCAAGGTGATAACGAATCTCACAATCGTAATCACTTAATAGTTCCAACCAACGGCGCTGTCTCATGTTCAACTCTTCCTGTTTCAAGAATGTGTTGCAAGATCTTTGATCAGGTGATACCACGACGCACTTCGTCGCCTACGAGTTTCTTCGTTGGAATTCAAAGCATGGTCCCGAGTTCACTTGGGAGCGCGAAGATTATATGAAGTCTAAGTATCCTCAGTTGTTTGTTGATTGTGCTGATGAATCGGCTAGTTAAATCTCAAGACGAAATTTTCTAAAGGAGGGGATACTGTGACAACCGTGATTTGAGCAGGTTAGTTTATACCTTTAGAAATGGATAAGTGTCCATTTTGTATGATTCTTGCGTGCTATGTGTTCATTATGTAGGTTGAAGTAGTTTACATATGCATGATGTCATTTTAGAGGTAAATGATTATCTTATTTTGTATACATATGAGTTTGGTGTTAAGTATTCCATTTGTTCACGTGTGGTGATAATGAAAATGAAAGACGTGTTGCATGCATTGCTACGTCAATTCTTGTTTTTTAAGAGTTAAGCGTTTATAAGAAGTGTAAGTTATTGAAAAGGAAGCATGTGAGTGAAATATGGAAGTTTGCCGTAAACTTTCCATAAATAGAAAGTGAAATGTGAAATGAAAAGTTATTTTTAAAAAGTCTAGTAGGTGGCGTTTATGTAAAAAGGTTTACCCAAATTAGCTTAGGTTTTTTATAACTAAGGGTCAGTAAGTAATCGGGTTTAATAAATAAAAATTAATTACAGCATATATTATTATATAATATATATCTATATATATATATATATATATATATATATATATATATATATATATATAATAATGAATAGGGGGGACGATCGGCATATAGAGTTTAAAAGGATTTAGGAGTGCTAAAATTGTAAAAGTGGAATTATAGGGGGATTAGGATACCATTTAGATATATTAGAAGAAACCTAGTTCATAAATAACTCCATCCCTCTCCATCTTGGTCAAAATCACAGCCCCCATAGCCAAATAAATATCGACCTCCATTGTTGATCCAAGGAAAAACCTCAAGAATCGTTGTTCAGGTTCTAGCATTCAAGGTAAGCATGTTAATCCTATCTAATTTATATATTCACGTAACATTTAATGTGATAGATCTAGGGTTTATAGAAAATGCAAAAAATAAAGGAGCATTAATGATATAATAATGATTAGGGTTAGTCTAGGGTTATGATCATGCATGTTTCATGTTAGGGTTTGCGTCAGATCTTGATTTAGGGTGAGTAGAATTTAGGGTTGTGTTCACGAGTGAATATATCCATGATGGTAATAGGTTTTTGAGTGTTTCTAGACTCTAAACAGTAGCTCATTGAATGTACTTTCCAAAAAGTCTAGCCTCAAACGTTTTTGAGGTCTGGAAGTAGGTCAAATTTTGGTTACACTAAAAGTTGTCAAATCAGTAAATACGGGTCAGATTTAGGTCATGTTTGGGAAGGTGAAACCCTAACTTAAAATTAGAATTAAGCTTTTCCAAAACACAGAAGTTAAGTTCTACATGTGTATTAACAATATCCAGAAGATTAGACCTTGAATAGTTGTCTAAGTATGACTATTAAGTCCAAACTTTTTAGTGCGCGTGCAGGTCCGAATTGGGACTGTTTAGAAGTTTGATTTTATTTGGGATAGTTACTCATGTAATGAGTACTTAGGAATCACAAGGTATTTAAGAAACACATAAAGGAGCTTAGATGATTTTTGGTATAATTTATAAAGGCCAGCAAGTATAGTTTTTAAGTTGGATAAGACACGCTAAAATTCTGCATTTTTGGATAAATTGTAGTTAACTAGTATAATGTGTTAACAAGATGGTTAAGGTTGGGCATGGTGTCGGGACAACCTATGATGGTTAATCAAACCCTTAGAAATCCATCATATGAGTGTTATATGGACTTGAACTTTTAGCTTGGTCGCGTGTAACACGTTTATGTTTGTATTGTGTAGCTTGTGTTGATATTGTTTGGAAGCTGCTTGTGCATCAGGTGAGTTTCATAGCCCCTCTTTTTTTATGATTTATTGGGGTGAAAATGATGCAAAGTGTTTGGAAATGTTTTGATTACTGTGATAATGTGTTGTCAAAGATGCATGGACTATACATGACTATTGTATGTTGTATGCTACATGTTTTGTGATGTGATATTGAAAATTGCGAACTAAGTCAGGGGGGATCACCTGTGGGTATCCATGACCTGTTTAGTGGATGGTACTATGGCCTAGCGAGCAAGAAGGTTACTTTGGGAGTATCCATGGCCTGGGCTAAGGGGGTAACCATAGGGAAATTGGTACGATATGAGACGTCTTGTGGTCGTTTGCTGGGTATTTGTGTGATTCATTGGATTTGCAAGTTAGCCTGTATGATAGTTCATTTATTGTCCTGCAATGTTTTCTTTATTATCACAGTAATTTACAGTTGGATTTGATTACCGTGTCTTAAACCTATGACTCTCACCAACATTATGTTGACGTTTTAAGCATCATTTTTAGGTAATCTTCTTGAGGATAAGGAAGTTAGGAGGGGTGGCTAGTGAAACCGTAGGCATTGCATACGGAGTCTATCTCCTAGAGTTTTTATTTTTTTGGCATTTGAATTATTTGCTATTTGATGGTTTATTGGATGTTTAGACTTTTAGATCATGTTTCCTTGTGGTATGACTTTGCTTTCGTAATGCAAGACTCCTTTATCTTGTGTTAGATATTGTCATGACACATTGTGTCTCATTTGTTTATCTATTTCATTTAGTTCTCTCTATTGTTGACACCATTGTGTTGTGATGATATCCATGATGTTACGCCTCGTGTTTCCGTGATAGATTGGTATCAAAGCCTTTGGTTATAGAGAAGTGGGTGGTTGAGCCTAAACTATAACCTAGGAGTCCTTTACGTAGATGCATGTTAGGGCTTAAGCGTTTAGTATTATAACTAGTATACGTTTTCCCCCTTAATTACATGATTTTTCTTCTTAGTTTTGTTAATTTTTTTTAGCTATTTTGATTGCCTTTATCTGATTTAGTATGCCTTATATCTTGATAAATTAGATATGCCTCCTCACCTTCATAAGAAGTTTCGAATGGGGGTTGCCATTGCAAAAGGATGTAGGGGATACCAGGAACGAGGGCTTGGGTAAGGTGGGGTAGCCACAAGATTCGTATACCGTTTGACATGTACCCATGCAGAGTTGAAGAGAGGTTGACCATAAAATTAGTTAAGGGAGAAGAGATATTAAAGATTGAAACAACTGTGACTGCTAAAGATGGTACAATTACCAAATTTTTGGGAAGTCACTAAAGATGGTACAAATACCAAATTTTTGGGAAAATTCCCAGAATACAAACCAACTAAGGAGGAAGAAGAATCTTTAAGTAAAAGCAATCTGTGAGAATGTGATTTATGACATATCCGACAGTGATTCAGATCTGGAGTCCACGGCTAGAAGTGGGCCTAAGGACAGTGAGATAGAAGATACGGGTGGTAGTGGAATTCGAATCAATGCTTGATTGTCCGCCTCTTTATGTGTTTTAAGATTTTAGGATTTTGAGATTGTTTGAATTTGGTTTGGAATTTTATTAGGAATATTGCTTTTGAATATTAGAATTCATTGGATTATTTTAATATTATGATTTAAGTAATTTTGAGTCATTTTCCATATGTGGTGATTTGTTGATGTGATTTATGTGTTATGTGCTTTGTTGACATTGAGGAGTGTGGTCATAGGAGGGAGTACATTTGTGAAAGGGGGCATCTATAATTATGGTGGCCAACATAGTTATACATGTGCCACAACACAAGTGGACTTGCAAGTATGATTACGCGTAGTTGATGTCAACATGTTGTTTGGTTGATTATGTGTGTATATATATATATATAGTTATGATTGTATATCGATAGAATGGTCGGTTTAGAAACTGATAACGCTCAAATTATACATGTTTCTATGGCGTTATTTATGTGTATTTTATCATTTCTCGTGAACTTTTGGTACTTAATTAAGCTTGAATTGCTTATAGGTTCACTTGAAGACTCTAGAGACTCTGCTATGAATTCTTGTATCCCGAAATCTTTGGGAGACGAATACAAGAAAAGAAAATATTTCTAGCCAAAGATCAAGAAGTCCGCCACACTTGCTACATTATGCGCCGCACTTTCTTGTGAAGCCAAAACACCGCCGCACATATAATATTGTGCGCCGCACATTCTCCTAAAATTTGAAGAATTAAAGTTTAATAAATGCTTCTGCATTAACTCCTCAAAACCGCCGCACTTCTTTGCATGTGCTCCACACTTCCGGTAAAAGTCATTAAATGTAATCGCATTAACTCCCGAAGTGCGCGTACTTTTTCCTAAGTGTGCCGCACTTTGCACCCAATCTTGCTTATAAATAGAGGACGAATTTACATCCTCAAATCATCCCATTCTCTCCATTCTATCTTCATCAATCATCTCACACACACACATACATATTTCCCTCCTTTCACTAACAACACCAAGAAACACCTTCTAAGTTGAAGAGAAAGATCTAATGATCAAGAACGTTCCTAATTAGTTATTGATGTAATGGAAGTTTGTGTAAAATCTACTTTTGTTATGAACTCCTTAGCCATGAGAGGCTAATTCTCTCATGAATACTCGATGAAGTTACGATAATTAATAAGCGTTTGGTATGATTTTGATCATTTTAATCTTAAGCTTATGTTACAAACCTGTTATATCTTATCTTATCCATTTTTGCTTATTAACTTAGATTATATAATCATATCGGTATAGGTTGAAAGACCTGTTATGATCTATGTGGTTTTAAAGATTTGTCTATGGTCTTTAACGTCTGTGCTAAGAAATCCACTTTCGTAAATTGATAAACAAAATAAGCTTTGATATAATAATAACTAGATTATTTGAGTGACACATTTGGTCTAGTTAACTAAATATAAGTCTTAAGTTAATCAAGTTAATTCGTAAAAACGTTTTTACCGAGAAATCTTTTTATTAAAATTAAGTCCCAATCTTCAAGGTCAAAATAATTTTCCAACACTTAAAGTATTCTTAATATCCGAGGAATTCTATCTTTTTAATATGATAAAATAAAGTTATTTTCAAGTTGTTAAAGTCTATTTTCTTTCTGATTATTCGAACACTACTCTAATCCCTGTGGACGACCTGGTCTTACCTAAAAAGATTATACTGCATACGTGGGTTATACTTTTACCCGTGTGTTTCCATATAATTTTAGTCTTATAAATATAAAACTTTTGAAACAGATCAAAGTTTTTGGCACCGTTGCCAGGGATTTCTTAGCTGTTATGTAGTCAAACTCTGGAAAATCTCTTTAACTCCCCCTCTTTTTCAAATCGCCGTATAGTTTTCTAGCAAACTGACCCGAATAAATTCTCCTTTGGATGCATACAGTGTTCCAATTTGACTTGTTGAAACCATTACTTGACCTAAAAGTACCTCTGAATTAGAAGACGTCGTCGATGAAACAGAAGAGTTCATTGGATTCAATAGACAACAATCCACATATAAAAAACCCATGAATTGTCTATCGCCAATTATCGACATCAACCCACTTCTGTATCTTTCTAGTTTTACCCCTTGAAAACCTTTACCCAATGAATGATGAACCCACGTGAGATGCTGACCATGTTGTCGCTCCGCCATCTGGTTCTACAAATCATATTCTGAACTGCTAACAAATTTGCTATCAAAGGTAACCACTTGACTATTGTCAAGGGAAACCAATTTAATGGAAGAACCAAAACCGATCCTCATAAACACATTCACGAATTCCTCAGAATCTGCGATATGTTTAAATACAAAGATACTGAAAATGAAGCCGTTCTCCTAATGATGTTTCTCCTATCACTCACTGGAGAAGAAAAAACATGGCTGGACGAACTCAACGAAGGAACTATAGAAACATGGGATGAACTTTGAACCGCTTTCATTAGCCGATTCTTTCCCCTAGTTCTTTTCGACCGACTCCTCGGAGAAATCTGAGCTTTCTCTCAACACGAGAACAAATCTCTAACCGACGCTTGGCTTCGTATGAAGGAAATGCTCCAAAACTATCATGGTCACAATCTGTCCACAGGAAACATTATCAAAATCTTCTATCATGGTGTAAGCGAAATAACCTAAGAAGTTTTAAATGCCGCAGCTGGTGGTATTTTCCTCTATAAAACACCAAATCAAGCTTATCAGATTTTGGAAGACAATGTCTTACTAAAGCTCGACTGGGCTAAAAACCAAAAATCCAAACCATCTCTTAAAAAAACCGTTGCTTTCGCCGATGAAGGTAGCAGTAATTCCAATACTAACAAAATTATGGCCCAAATGGAGGCCATGACCTTGAAAATGGATGCTCAATATAAAGAACTCCAAAATCATGCTAAAAAACAAAAGGACGATATACCTATGTCCCGAGAAGAAGAAGCAAATTCATGAAAACTTTTCGTAAGACTAGTTTTTACAATGATTACCGCGACCGAGACTCGAATTGCGATAATTGGCGTTCAAACGAATGAAGTAGTTACAATCGAGACAACTACAGATCCAATACTGATGATAAACCATACGATCTTCAAAAACAATTCAACGATTTTAAGAAATCTCAGCAATCGACCAACGCTTTCATCAAAGAAACGTTCATGGATCTTAAAACTCAACTCGAAACTGTTGCCAAAAATCATCAAGCTTTGATAAGTGTAAAATACACATATCTGTTTATACCAAAAATGACCCTAAATGACCCAAAACAGACTAAAAATGGCAAAAATATACTTGTTTTTGTGTTTTGTGTGTGCAGGTACGGATAAGACAAAAATCACAAGCAAACCGTCAAAAAACGGGCAAACACGGACACGAGAACGGAAGAGCGTGCAAGAGCCGGAAGCCAAAGTCAAAAGTCAACCTTCCGTCAACTCTAAAGTCTAACACATAGAAGCACAATCCAAAGTACAATCTAGGTCCCCTTCAAGTTTCAGAAACTTACACTAATGATCCCTAGGCTTAATGGGGCTTAAACTTATAAAAAACCTACCCGGATCATAAGCATAAAACAAAAGACCTCTTATTAAACCACAGGGGTCATTCCTACCAAAAAAAGAAAGTCATTTTACACTTGAACTTGAGATTAACAAAGACAAGGACTATTGTTGCCAATTTCTCAATATTCAAATCTTTTTAACCTGTTTCAGTTAGAAAAGGCGCCAAGGTATGTTACTATTCACTCATCCCTACCAATTCACCACCCAGGGTAAAACATGGGGCTATTGTCAATCAAGGGGTACAAACGACAATTCAAGGGTTCTAGAACAGGATGGCAAGGACAAATCAGTCATATCAAGGCTCCTCATTGGCTTACCCAAGCAATTAAGCCACGTGGATGAAGGAAGCACAAGGAAAAGAGTCGTTTTGCATTGGTTTCACTCACACAACTAGCACAAATGTCACATCAAGGGATTGCCAGCTTGGCAATCCATGTGAGATAGATTTTGATCCAACGGCTTAGATCAAAGCCCCAATGATTGATGGAATGAATGGCTATGATTGGCAGGAGCGTGGGTAGCAAGGGAGGCATAGAAGGATCTATGAGAGGATATAAATAGAGCTCACACTCTCACACACAAGGGAGGTAGTCTAGCTTTTCATTTTTAGTTTAATTTACATTTTAGTTTATGCAAATTTCCTTTTAAATGTAATTTTCTTTTAAGTAGTTTGTAACTTTCAAATTTAAAGCTTTGTAATCCTTCTTGAAGTTTAATAAAATCCTTGTTTCTAGTTTCAATAAGTTGTTTTTAAGTCATAAGCTCTTATAAGCTAATTAGCTCTCTCAAGTCTATAAGCTTGAGATTAAAGGCGTGTTTAATTCACACCTTATCTATACTTAAAGTCTTAAAATCAGCTGAACTTGATTACCTGAACTTTGGACTTAAAAGCCTAATGGGAGGGGATTCAGTTATGGAAGGAATCCCATGGACTTTACTGGCTTATCCTTGATAAGCCAGAGATGTTGATAAGCTCATAGAGCTATAAGCTTCTGTTTAGCTGAAGCAATTGTAAGTTTCCTTTTAAATTTCCTTCTCATTTAAATTGTAGGTTAAAACTGCTTATTTGATTTTTAGATTTATCAATTGCTTAATCTAGTTGCTTATTTGTGCTTTTAAGTATCTCATTGTGCTTATCATATATGTTCCTTAATCTGTCTTTAGATTTAGTAGCTTAGAACTTGTATTTTCATTACTTGTCTTTAAAAATTATAAAAACCAAAAATATATAGTGTAGCTTTTAATCCATCTTAATTAGTTGATAAATCATGTTTTGTTAAGCTTGTTATAAGCTAGAGAATGTCTGGTATCAAGGTTTAGTTAAGTGGATTAGCATTTTAAAAGCTCTATTGAATCTGTCAAGCTGATAAGGAGTGTTTGGAATAAGCTTATTTGACCTCAAAAAGTCAAAATTATCTTGAGCTTTCATTTTGGATAGTTCTTGAATTCATATACACTCAATAAGAGTGTGTAGTGCAGGACTTCCCTCAAGGAAGACTGCAATTGAGCTTTGTGGCTTTGCCATTTGCATCAGCAGTGGTAACCATAGTTACCACTGTTGCCCTTTTTGGTTTCATTTAGTTAGTAATCTTAGGTTTTAGGTTCTAAAATTCAAGTTTCTTAAGATTAGACATAGCTTATTATATTTTAAGTCTTGCTTTTCAATTTCTAGCTTAAACATTAGGGTAATTTAGCTTTTAAAAGTCATAAAAAATCCAAAAAGACCAAAAAACAGTAGTAATAGTATTAAGCCTTTCAAATTTAGAATTTTAAGTTGTAGTATCTGATTTTCTTGTTTGAATTTATAGCTTATAGTTAGGTTAGTTAGTTTTCATAAGCTTAGCTTATGTCTTGGCTTATTAAGCATTTGAGCTTTTCTTAAATTTAAGCTTTTTGAGTTTGTTCATGAGTTAGCTGTTTTAATCCTCAAATTCAGTTGGTATTTAGTGTTTCTAAGTTAATTAGTTGTAGACAATTAAGCTTCCTACATCTTTAGGATCCCTACTCAGTTTTTTGCTTTTACATTTGAGCTGTATTATTGATGATTGTGCAAGACTTTTTAGTGTAGTTAAGCAATCATGTGAGCTCAAAAGTCACTTCTTGAGGTCAAAATAATTCATAAGATAATAAAAAAAAACTCTTAGATAGCTTATTTTGAAGTTTTAGCTATAAGTCACTTCATTAAAGTTGTTTTAAAAAGCTTTTTCTACAAGCTTGTGTTTTCAGTTTTAAAAAAAAAAAAAGTGCAAAAAGGGGTGTTGCCAGACCTTGAACCCACGACCTCTTGGTTTATTTCCCACGTGTTACAAGTGTGCTTATCACTAGCTCACCGGAGCTCTTTGTACACACTTTTCCTTTTATCACTTTCTTAATTCCTTTTTAAGAATAATAAGCCGTAGCTTATTGTTACCATTTAGAAGCTTATTTGTTTAGCTGGGTAAGTTTTCTTAATTTTCTAGTAAACTTTGTTGCAATTAGGATTTTTCCTGAATTTTTCGTAATTTTCCATTAATTAGTTTAATTTTAATCATTTTTCGTAAGTTTTAATCTTAGAAAATTCATAAAAAATAGAAAAATAACTTTTAAAAACACAAAAAAATAGTTTTTAGCATTAGATTAAATACTTTTAGGTTTACATTCAGAAAAATCATTTTCACCCCTTTTAGATTTTAATTTTCATTTTTGAGCTTTTATTTTTAATTTTAAAAATAGTTTTCTGAGTTTTTATAATATTTTAGATTTTTCTAAGTTTAAAAATCATTTTTTAGAATTTTTAGGATTTAATTTGCTATTTTCTAGGATTTAAATAGATTAATTTAGTTTTTAATTCATAATAAATATAAAAATAATCAAAAAAAATAATTTACTTTTTCTTAAAATTTTCTTTTGTCTTAATTTAGGTTTAGAAATTTAATTTAAATTTTTAAGAGTTAGTTTTGCCTTATTTGCTTAATTGTCGCATTTTATTTGTTCCCGTTATTTGTTTAATTGTTTTTTGAGTGCTTATTTTAATTGTTGTTTTTTTAGTAGTCATAGATAATTAAATCAATCTTTTCTCTCATTCAAATCATAATCCAAGCTAAAGCGTGGTTTCAATTTCGCAAGTCGTTGGGGAAACGACCCGGGTGATCATACTTCCTTGTTAAAAATACGTATTATATTATAGTATATATATCTTTTAGAGTGAGCTTTTCTTAAGGGAGACTTTGGGAAAGTTCTAAATCGCTCTTTTAGAATATTATATTTATAATATATATTATATATATATATATAGTATATATATTATATATATATATCTCTGATATATATATATATATTATATATATATTACTATTATCAATTTTTGGCGACGCTGCTTGGGGAAACTTGTGTTAAGATTCCCTCTTTTTACGTTTTGTTGAATTTGGTATAGATTTCTTTGTCCTCGAAAGTTTCATTTTTGTTAAATATTTCAAAAATCTAAAAAATTAAAAAAATATAAAAAGTATAAAAATATTTTCTTGTTCTTTTTAGTATAGTTATCATATTAAAATAAATAAAAAAATATATAAATAAAAAATTGTCCTAAAAAAAAATTAAAAAAAATACACAAAGTTGGTAAACGAACACCAATATTTAATACATTCAATTGAGGTATTATCATAAATAAGTTCCGGTGAACTTGAAAAGTTCCCAAATCGAATCAAAGATTTTAAAACTTGCCATTTGTTTCATTTACGAGGTACGGACTCATCTTAAGAAGCAATTTTTAAGAGTTACGTGAGTAATTCGATTATTTGGTTTAGTTGGACTTCGTGCATCGTTAAAATAGATTGCAAAAAAAATTAATGTAATTTTTGTTTACTTTTTAATTTCTTTATTTTTAGTGCATGCGTACTCGATCTCAAGCTCGTAATCGAAATCGTCAACAACAGAATAAATCGTGTATTGTGAGGAAACCACGAGATTCAATGGCCGACAATCGTTCCATGGCTCAGATGTTCCAAGCTCCCACCGAGGGATACGAGGATGCAATTGTTGTTCCACCGATAAATGCAAAAACAATTTGAACTTAAACAAAACTTTGATTAATCTGTTCAAAGTAATCCAACTTTTACGGGTTAACAAAGACCCTCATAATCATCTTCGATTTTTCAACAAAGTCACTTCTACGTTTAGACATCCCGAAGTTCCGAATACGTCGATTAAGCTTTTGCTTTTTCCTTTCTCTCTCGAAGGTGAAGCCCGGATTGCTAGATAAAGAAACCAACCTCGATGATTCTAACGTGGGATGATCTTGTCTCGAAATTCATAAACCAGTTTTTCCCACCTTCGAAAACAACTTACCTTCGAAATGAAATCACTACTTTCTACCAAAAACCGAATGAAACTTTCAACGAAGCATGGGAACGTTTCAAAGGACTTCTTCGTCAATGTCCTCATCATGGTTTCTCGGAATTACATCAACTTGATACGTTCTACAATTCTTTGAATACCAATGATCAAGATGCTTTAGATTCCGCCGCGGGTGGAAATTTTCTAGATAAGATGCCTCGTGATGGTTTAGCCATTATTGAGAGTAAATCCAAGGTTCGTTATTCAAGAAGTCGTGCAATTGAACCAAGAGCGAGTACGAATGCTCCTCTTTCTACTTCTACACCTTCTAATTCTTTTGAATTTCAACAACTCGCCGCTTCTCTTGAAGACAAAATGGATATTCGAATGAGCCGATTAGAAAAGATGATTAGTGAAAAGAATGTTACGACTCCTGCTACCGTCAAAGCAGTCGAGGAAGTTTGTGTTACATGTGGTTCAAACCATAATTTCAACAATTGTCCGTTAACAAGGAATGAATTTCCCGTTTTTCATGATAACATTCATCAATTCCAACAAACCGCCGCCGTTGGCAACTTTGTTCAAAGGAATCCTCCTAATTTGGCAAATCAAATGAGACCACCTGATTTTAATCAACCAAATGTTCAAAACAACCAAGGAAACCAAAGCCGATATCAAGGAAACAATTTCAATTCGAATCAAAATCGTGGAAACAATTTCAATCAAAACCATCAAAACAATCAAGGTCAAGTTTATCAACCACCAACCAATCAACCACCGGTTTACCAAGTTCCACCATATCAAGCTCCTACGCCCCAAATTCAAGGTGTTTCGAAAACGGATTTTGAAAACTACGTCAAGGCAAACGATGCGGTGTTGAAGAATGTTCAAAATCAAGGTTAAAATTTGCAGAATCAAATGGCTAATGTTACGAGTTTGTTGACAAGTCTTTGTAATAATTTCAAAAATTCCGCCTCTACTTCGAATTCAGGAACTCTTCCAAGTCAAACCGTAACTAACCCTCATGAGCAAATTAATGCTATCACCACACGAAGTGGTAAAACTTTGGAAGGACCTTCGACTCCTACTACACCCGTTGTTTCTACTCCTCAAAAGGAACCCGAACAAAACCCGGAGACGTCAATGGAATTATAAAGTGGCAAAAAAACAAGTCAGAAAATACCACACCAAGTTACCACCCCAGAGGAAGAAGATTCCATTTTCATTGAAATCCCAAAATCAAAAGCAAAGAAAACCGTTAATGTTGAAATTCAAGATCTTAATTCTCCAAGACCTAATTCGTATCAATCTAAACTTCCATATCCCGAGAGGATGAAAGTAAGAGAGAACGATAAACCAAGTACTCAACATAGCCGGTTCTTGAAGATGTTCAAACAACTCCGTTTAGAGATTGGATTAAAAGATGCTCTCATTGAAATGCCAAAGTTCAACAAATGGTTAAGCTCGTTGCTAAGGAACAAAGAGAAGCTCGAAGAAATCGCTGTCATAACCATAAATGTTGAATGTTCTGCTATCATCATGAACAAAGTTCCCAAGAAGATCCGGGAAAATTTCTTATCCCATGTGCTTTACAAGAACTCGATAGGACTAGTGCTTTAGCCGATTCCGGAGCTAGCATAAATCTTTTACCTCATTCTATCTACAAGCAACTTGGGTTTGAAGCTTTGACTCCTACTCGTATGACACTCGAGCTTGCCAATTGTTCCATTACTCACCCAATGGGCATAGCCGAGGATGTTGTAGTTAGAGTTGATGGTTTCACTTTTCTTGCGGATTTTGTTATGGTTAATTTTGTACCAGACCCAATAGTGCCTATTATTTTAGGAAGACCCTTCCTTCGTACCGCAAAAGCTCTCATTGATTTGTATGAAGAAACATTGACTTTAAGAGTAGGAAAGGAAGAACTTGTTTATTATGCCGATAAATCTGAGAAAAATAAGCATTTTGTTCACGCCATTTCTGTCATCGATTTCTCAAAAGACGATCCGTTTAGTGGCAGTACCACTACTCATTCTGATGATCCTTCTCCTAGTTCTTCTCCGGTGAAGACTAGTAATAATCTTGAGGAGTTCGCCGATGAACTCACTCTTCTTAAAAAAGAAGTCCAAGAAGGAAATTTTCAAGATCATTTAAATCCTCTTTTTGAATTTGATGACAATTTTAAATCTAGCATCGTAAATCCTCTCTTTAACGAGAAAGAAGAAGATGTCGAAAACGAGAACTCCAACGTTTCAGATTCCGATGAGTCAGTTTTACTTAACACACCTTTGTCCGATAAGGTTGAGTGTTCCGATCCAGAAGTCGATATTGATGAAATCGATGCTTTTCTAGCCATGGAAGTTTCTTCTAATTTTGAGGAAGGATATTTCGATTCAGAAGGAGACGTAATTTTTCTTGAGAATCTGCTTAGTGATGATACCACCCATAATCTCGCTCCCGAAGTGATTTCCGATCATGAATCCATTCATAATACTTCGATTACTTTTTCTCCAATGAGTGATCCTCTTCACCATGAGTTCGCCGGAGAAATCATTACACTTCATTCAAGGGTTGCTAGAGAGCATGAGGAATATCTTAGTCGTATGACTTTGATTTGTGAGATTTCAACTTCCCAGTCACAGGAAAATGTTCATGCTAACTCAAGTTCAATTATCGTATCTCTTATCCCCGTTGAGGATAGTGACCCCGTTCAAGAAGAGTTCGATATATTCCTTGTTCCAGATGATTTAATTCCACCAGGTGTTGAGAACGATGATTCCGAAGATGAAGATAATTCTACTTTCCTTCCTAAAAATGAGTTATCT
>BQNB010125386.1:6009-19775 GCA_026074375.1 Tanacetum coccineum | reverse complement strand
CCCACTACTGAGGCCTTATGGCCGATTTTATTGTTACTATATAAGCCTCTTTCATGCCATGGAAGAGGTGGGTTAGTCATTTACATAATACAAGTTCATTTTCTCTCACTAGAAAGTTCTCTCACTTTCTCTCTCTAGAACTAGGCTAATCCACTAGTCATTCGATTGTGTTATGATTTCTAATATCCTACATTAAACGACAAACCCTAGAGGAACGAATGTAATCCTAACCCTAAATAACGACGATCGAATAAAAAAATTGTTCGAGTAAAGTAATCAGCAATTACAGGCAGCAAACATGATCGTTATAAGGTAGAAGATTAAGCAAGGTAGGATTAATCAATTCAATGATTGAGTTTATTGGATGTCGCCAAAATAGATATTAGTTGAGAGGGAGAGAGAGAGTCAAGGTTTTTTTTGTCATTTTTGTCATAATTTGATTACAACATAAAATAATACGCTTTTTAAGTATTTATCATGCAAAATGTTTCTTTTTTGGTTTATAATCCTGTCATTATTGTTAGACGTGTATAATTTTAGTATAGTCATTTGGGCTTTGTTATTAGTGATTGGCCTAGCCCGTTATATATTTTGCATCTAGAATAATCTATGAGGGACTATATATTGTAATGGTGTGTTTAGTTAATGGCAAGCTAAATCATTATTCCAATATGGTATCAAGAGCCAAATTGATCCTCTCCTAATTTCTCTTCCCCTCTTCTTCTATCTTGTAACGGCTTAAAAAAGGAAAAGAAAGAACGGCATAATCATAAGGAAGAGAAGACTTCAATTCATCATCAATACATATATATTTGTGACGTGTGAAGAGCAGACAAAGAAAAATAGAAACGGCTGCAACATGTTAAATACATCAGCGCATCAGTCTACGTTTAGGCGCGGCTCCGTGTGTTCTTCCCAGTGCTTTTAGTACTATGGCTAATCGAGATCCGACATGGAATATGGATACATGTGCATCATCTCATCTTAATTCACATACAAATAATTTAAATACTATTTATAATAAATGTTTATATCCATCTCTATGTGTTGGTGATGGAAAAATAATACCCGTCACCAATACTGGTCATAGCATCTTACATACTCTTAATCGTCCTTTATACCTACACAACGTTCTTGTTACACCTGATATTATCAAAAATCTCATTTCTGTTCATCAATTTACTAGAGATAATAATTGTACTGTAGAATTTGATTCCTTTGGTTTCTCGGTGAAGGATTTCTTGACCCGTCATATTCTCCTAAGATGTGATAGTTCGGGAGATCTCTATCTGGTAACCCAACCTTCTCTTATCACTCATGCTTTGCTTTCTGTCAATCCCACTATGTGGCACCGACACCTCGGACATCCCGATAAAGAGGTGCTACGTTCTCTTTTGTCTCGTAAGTTTATTACATGTACTAATGAAAAGTCTCCATACGTTTGTCATACTTGTCAGCTTGGCAAACATGTGACACTTTCGGTTTCTAGTTCAAATTCTATTATTACTCATTGTTTTGAGATTGTTCACTCAGATATTTGGACTTATCCTATCATTAGTTCTGGTGGTTTTAAATATTATGTGTTATTTCTTGATCATTATTCCCATTATTTGTGGATTTATCCTTTACGTAATAAATATGAAGTTTTTCAAAAGTACTTACATTTTCTTTCTTACGTAAATAATCAATTTAAGTGTGACATTATGGCTTTTTAGTGTGACCATGATGGTGAGTTTAATAACACCAACCTTCTTGATTTGTTTGCTAAAAATGGCATTCAAATTCGGTTCTCTTGCCCAAAAACCTCTCAACAAAATGGAAAATCAGAACGGATGATACGTATCATTAATAATGTCATCCGCACCCTTCTTTTCAAAGCTCGCCTTCACAATCCTTATGGGTCAAGGCATTACATATGGCTGCCTACTTACTCAATCTACGTCCCTTATCAGCCATCCAAAATGAAATACCCTACACAAAATCTCGATTACTCACGTTTACGTACTTTTGATTGCCTTTGTTACCCACATATCGATTCACCTCATAAACTGGTACCCCGCACTACTCCTTGCATATTTTTGGGATATCTCGCTTATCATCGTGGGTATCGATGCCTTGCCTCTCTACCAAAAAAAATAATACATCCATCGGACAAGTTAACATTTGATGAACTTTAATTTTCGTGCGGTTCAATAACAACATCTAACCCACCATCTTATACATTTCTTGACCCTATCACCCGTCATATCATTCATAACCCCGCTCCGCACCAACCTGCTCAAAATGAGCACAACGCCCCTATGACCTCACAAACCCTTGACCTAACACCACCCGCTACTCCGGCCCACCACATACCTACGCCAACCACAACACCCACGACCCAACCAAATCACACCCAATCTCCTAATCCAACCCTCCTCCTAAAACCCAACATACTCCACTCCCTAACCCGCCAACCCGAACTCATCCTATGGTCACACGTTCCCAAGTTGGCACGGTTAAGCCCAATCCTTGTTTTCATGGTCATGTATCTCACATTTCTCCAATTCCAAAGTCTTCATTTTTTGCCTTATTTGATCCTAATTGGCGAGATGCTATGTATGATAAATATAATGCATTAATTAAAAATGGTAATTAGATTCTTGTTTCGAAACCACCCAATGTTAATGTGGTTCGGTCTATGTGGTTATTTCGGCATAAATTTATCATGTCGGCGGTTCTTTGAGCAGATACAAGGCTCGCCTCATGGCTAACGGTAGTACTCAGCAGCTTGGTGTTAATTGTGATGATACTTTTAGTCTGGTTGTAAAACCGGCTACTATACGCACTGTTTTGAGTCTTGCATTGTCTCATAATTGGGCCATTCATCAGCTAGATGTCAAGAATGCCTTTTTTAACGGTGATCTTTCTGAGACTGTGTTTTCCACATCATGTTTGTCGGTTGCGGAGGTCGTTATATGGATTGAAATAGGCCCCTCGTGTTTGTTTCAACGGTTTGCAGGTTATGCCCTACGGTTCAGTTTCTCGTCAAGTCGATGTGACTCATCCTTATTCATTATATAGACGTGGTACTGAGGTTGCATATTTGCTGATCTACGTTGATGATATTGTACTAACTGCTTCATCTACAGACTTACTTCAGCGTATTATTTCATCACTACATAGAGAGTTTGATATGACTAATTTGGGAGCTCTTGATTATTTTTTAGGGATTTCTGTTACCCGTGACTTTAAAGGCATGTTCCTCTCTCAAAAGAAATATGCTTTGCAGCTTTTGGACAAGGCACATATGGCTAACTGTAACCCAACTCGGACTCCAGTTGACACGGAATCCAAGCTTGGTTCTGGCGGGGTTCCTGTTTCTGATCCTTCCTTATATTGTAGTCTTGCAGGTGGTTTGCAGTACCTGACATTTAGTCGTCCAGATATATCTTATGCAGTACAGCAGGTATGCCTTCATATGCATGATCCTCCAAAGCCTCACTTTGCCGCTCTCAAGCGAGTCCTTTGTTACATTCGTGGCACGTTAGACTTTGGGCTCCAACTTTATACTTCTTCTACTGGTTCTCTAGTTGCTTACTCTGATGCAGATTGGGTTGGCTGCCCTTCTACTAGGCATTCTACTTCTGGTTATTGTGTTTTCATGGGGGATAATCTTCTATCGTGGTCTTCTAAAAGGCAACATACTCTCTCTAGATCGAGTGTTGAGGCTGAATATAGAGGTGTTTCAAATGCAGTTGCTGAAATGACCTGGCTTCGTAATCTTCTTTGTGAGCTTCATACAGCATTATTGTCTGCCACAATTGTCTATTGTGACAATGTTAGTGCTATTTATTTGAATGCTAATCCAGTTCAGCACCAGCGGACAAAACACATTGAGATCGATATATATTTTGTTCGTTATATGGTTGCTCGTGGTTAGGTTCGTGTTCTTCATGTGCCATCACGTTACCAATGTGCTAATATTTTCACCAAGGGTCTACCGTCTGCGCTATTTAAGGAGTTTCGTACCAGTTTGAGTGTTCGCCCATCTCCCGCTCATACTACGGGGGAGTGCTAGACGTGTATTATTTTAGTATAGCCCTTGGGGCTTTGTTATTAGTGATAGGCCTAGCCCGTTATATATTTTGCATCTAGAATAATCTATGAAGGACAATATATTGTAATGGTGTCTTTAGTTAATGGCAAGCAAAATCATTATTCCAATAATTATGAGATGGATCATAACATAAGAGATGTCTCCTTTCTTTATAAATTTTAGTAGTCACGAGGTTTGTAATCCGCGTATTGCCGCGGAGCGAACGACACTAATTTTGTAACGGAACGATAACCCCAAGTACTATTTGTCGGTCGTTGGGACTAATTTTGCAACAACCAGATAACCTCAGGGACTATTTTTGTAATTTTCCTAAAAATATATATTAAACCTTTTTATAAAATCGTATGTATATCAGAAGCATTGTAATATTTTGCTCGTTTTGTTCGTAATTCGATGATCTTTTCAATGACATATTTTTTTACGAATAAATCGATAGAACATTTCATATTTGATAAATAAAGTTTGTTACATAAAAAAGTTGTAAATAAGTAAAAGTTTAAGATCGTTTTAGTAACTTGTCGCATAGTTTGGGGTGGTTTTGTAGTTTTTTTTAATATTAAACTTTTATCACAAAACGTGCATTTATTTTAAAATATTAAAAGGCAGCACGCTTACCAAAGTGCACTGTCTTTTAATATAAAGTTATAACGAGGTTCGTAACCCGCGCGTTGCCGCGGAGCGCGTGAGATTATTTTCGCAACGGATCGATAACGGCAATTACTATTTGTCGGTCGTTTGTGGATCCCTAACAATGAACGATAACCTCAAAAGACTTTTTTTCGGAAATATTTTTGTAATATTATTAATACCTCTTTTTTAGCAGTTTTTATAAACGTTCGTATGCTTTTTTTTTTTTTGGCAGAAGCATTGTAATATTGGGCGTGTTTCGTTCGCAATTCGACGATCTTTTTAGTGACATTTTTTTTCTGAATGAATCAATAGATATGCACTCCTGCCGCTCCATATTTGATAAATAAAGTTTGTTATATAAAAAAATCGTAAATAGGTTAAAGTTCGAGTTGCGTTTTGAAAATTGATTTCTTTTAAATAGACATATTAAACTTCAACAATTTTTATAAAATCGTACACATGTCAAAAGCAGTTCAATATTTGGCTCGTTTTGTTCGCAATTCGACGATCTTTTCAGTGACATTTTTTTCGAATGATTCGATATATATGTGCTTCATATTTGATAAATAAAGTTTGTTATATAAAAAATCGTAAATAGGTTAAACATCAGGGTGCGTTTTGAAAATATGCAAAAAAATATTATTATTATTTTACATCGAGAGGCGTACATTGAGGAATATTTTATTCCAACATTGGTGCTACTGTGCACTGGTGTTTTATATAATTATATAATATAATTTATGTAAGAACATCTCCTTTGTTGTGAGATAACACAAGTCAATCATGATGGCAGTATTTTTTATTGAGGCGAACATTAAAAAAGGATGCTACTATTGGTATCTCTCTCACTCACAAAAAATACAGATGTTTTGTACTTTTTGGTCTTTTTGTCTCTTTGTTTACAGTGCAACACAGTTTTTTAACAGTTTTTGTTCCGTATTTTTTTAACAGTTTAATACTTTTGACTTGTTAAACTTGATTTTTTTTTCCGCACTTTTCGTTTCATAGTTTTATAACATAAACAAAATTATAAAAGAAAAAAAAACGCAAAAAACATAAAGGTACTAATAGGGGTACTTATAACCTAACCGCCAAAAATTGCTATCTTTCAATTTCAATTTGGTAGTCAAGTTTTTTTTTTCAATCAAAATTGTCGAAGCTTGAAATATGAATATGATAGTATATCTTTTATTTACTCTTTTTATCTTAAAATAATTATCTTACAACAAAATAATACAATTTGAAAAACATAATAAATATTATCCTCTTTTTCTTACTTTTGCAAAATAAAAGCTTTAACTTTAATAAATTAATTAGGTCATTTTAAAATTTTGGTAATCTCAACCAAATTATTCTATCTACTTTTAGTAGTAAAAAATTAATTTTAAAATAATACGCAAAATAAAAAATAAACACTTATATTGAACAGAAAAAGTACGTTTTTATGAAGTAATTTCTTATAAAATATGGGTGTTACTGGTAGTACTCCTTGGCCCACTAAAAAGCATAAAAAGTATAAAACATGTTTTTTTTCCAGTTTACAGTGCGACACGGTTTTTTATCAGTTTTTGTTCCGTACTTTTTGCTAGTTTAATACTTTTGACTTGTTAAACTTTATAATTTTTGTTTCGCATTCTGCATTTCACTGTTTTATAGTATAAACAAAATTATAAAAATAAAAAAAATAAAAAAAACCAAAAAATTATGAGAGATACAATCGGCTTTTTAGAGAGGTCTTTATAAGCTACCAAATGAAATATACCATGAAGGCTATGAATGTTATATTTTTGTGATGTGACACAATATCTAATGCTCATCCAACAGTATATTTTTACTAGATGTTAGTAACATGAAAAATCTATTATTTAAAAATATTAATAACATTCATGCTGAGATGACCTTTAGTTAAGAAAATCCTAAAAATCTAAGGTGTGTTTAGTTAGAGATTTTTTTTTAGATTTGTGAAAAAAGGAGGTGATTTGATTTTCTACAAAACATTGAAAACGCGTTCATGTGATATTGTTTTCTTTTCTCAAAAAAACAAAGGGGGTTACAAAGAAAACAAGGAAAACAAAAAAAATGTATTTTGTAGTTTCCCTTGTTAAATTGAGAAATGCACGTTTTGTATTTTGTATAGAATTTTGTTAGAAAACACCGATTTGAACACAATCTCTATTTTCCTTGTTTTTCATAAAACATTTTATGAAAAATAAAAGTGTTTTCCACTAACTAAACGCACCCCTGATATTGACATCAGGCAAACCTTTTTTTCTATTAAAAATTTATGTAGATAGTCGTATCTCACCTAAAGAATAAAATGAGGAACAAATTACAACGTTTTCCGAATCTGGTCATTTCATCCTCACGTGACTGGAAGAGGGAGACAACAAACCATTTGAACAACTAAGAGGAAGCCTGACATTCATCAAGGGCGTCTTTGATAGCGTGCAAAATAGACGATTGTTCAAGGCCTTAAAATGTTAGAGGCTATGTGTATATATATTTTTCATGAAGAATTTTTTTTTAAAAGGCAAATTTGTTGAAAACTAGCAAGGAACTAGATGAAATTACAAACTAAAGGAACTAGGGTTTTTAATCCAAACGTTCCAATCATACTAAGAGATTTACATCGACTAGAACACCAAGTATATGACAACCGAGAGATCTCATCGAAAAGGAGGTCCATACGAGGCTGCATATTCCCGAACAGAACTTGATTGCGATATTTCCAAATAACCCACTACATAACGTAACAAACACCTTCAAAAAATGTCTTTAAGCCTCTTGGGAAAACGGAGATTATTGAACCAAAGAAGCCAATCACCATACGAATGAATGTCATGAATCTCCACCTCCCACCATCTGACCACCTTACGCATTAATTGACAAGCTATATCACAAGAGAAGAGGATATGGGCAGTGGATTCCACAGCAATGTAGCAATTGGGACAAAGGATCGATGGGATATCAAGACCTCGAATGGAAAGGTTCAATCTCGTGGATAGCTTATCCAAACAGACTTTCCATGCAAAAATATTTACCTTGATGGGAACAGAAACTATCCATCTGGTAGAAACTTCATCTTTAGGCAGAAAAGAATTATCAATATAACAACGTGCTGATTTCACAGAAAAATCTCCAGCCGAATCTAATCTCCAAATCCATCTATCGTTAGAATTAGAAAGAACAATAGAAGATATAATATCGCCAAGAAGCCGCAATTGATCTTCTTCAACACCACCACGGGGAGGTCTCCTGAAAGAAGAAATAAGAGACAAATCTCTAACCTTGACAGCCACACTACAACTCTTATCTAATTCCAACGAGTAAAGCCTCAGAAACATATGTTTCAAGGGAGAATCGGTAGTCCAAACTTCGTCCCAAAAGGACGTCTCCTCTCCATTACCCACTTTTTTCACAAGCGAAAAAAGATCAATACCTATAGAAGAGAGAGACTTGAACTCTCGGATTATATCAAGCCAGGGGGAACATCTAGAAGTGTTATGAATGATATCAATAGCCCCTCTATTACCATAAATTGCCTTAATAAAACGAAACCAAAGAGAAGGACCATTAGTAATGAAGCGCCAAACCCATTTGAAGAGAAGAGCGCGGTTGAGAGCGAATAAACTAGAGATACCAAGACCTCCATTTTTCTTTGAAGCTAAAATATTCTTCCATCTAATCAAAGACATTTTCCTATCTGCTATATCAGCTCCATTGAAAAAATTCCTACGAAAGGATTCTATTTTATTGAGAATACCTTTGGGAGTTTTAAAAATGGAGAAATAATGAAGAGGTAAAGAGCTAAGAACAGATTTGATTAAGGTATATCGGCCACCAACGGATAGAGTTTTGAGTTTAGGCCCAAGCTCGGTTTGTGAGTTTAAGGCATTTAGGGTTTCACCATTATAAATAATGATCGTTAATAAGATTATACCAACGGGTTTATCATTGTCTAACATGGTATCACAGCTCTAGGTAAGATCCACCAATAAAAACCCTGCTATCCTTCGGTCATCGGCTACTTATCGGTGATTCGGAGGGATCCTTTTTTTCCGCTTTATTGTTTTTATTAATTTAGGATTTTACTTTTCGTATTCAATGCATAAACCCTAAACCATAGCCGTCAAAACAAAAAAAAAGTTTGTTGAGTTGCCTATATCAACCTATTTTTCTCATCTGATTTTTTTCGTTGTCGAAGATCATTGTCGTTGACAACAAAAGTTGTCCACCAAATTGCCGCTCCCTCCTAAAGGAAAAATAAGCCATGACGTAAAACATAATAGCAAACGTCATAAAAGATGGAGAAAACTGCAAAGCAATATATACAATTATGTCGTCAAATACAAGTCAATCTCAATGCAAATGAGCAACAAAGAAGAAAAAGAGAAGAAGAATCGGCTTCAACATTCATCCAGTTTGTCCATATCGAAGACCCTGTTCAAACTTCAGGGGAGTGTTAGACGCATAAATTATTGGCCCAGCCATTGTGGGCTTGAGGTCCATTAGATCTAGGGTTTAGTAGCTTATTCCCAAAGCAATGTTCTATTAACGTAGCCACCTAGCTCTGAGGATCAGACCCGCTCAGATACCATTTTAGACAATAATAAACCCGTTGGTATAATCTTATTAATGATCATTATTTATAACTGTGAAACCCTAGATGACCTAAACCCACAAACCGGGCTTGGGCATATTTATCCATTAATAGAAAAAAATATTTAGATAAAAAAATCTATACTACTTTATAAAACATTTAGCCCATCTATTTTTAGAAGTCTTAAAAAATTAAGTAAAAAAGATTACTTTATTGGGAAAGATGTAATAAAATGTTCATCATACACATTTAAAAGCTTTTAAACTCCTTTAATAGCCAAAACTTGTACTCCCTCCGTCCCACATTAAGTGTCCACTTGACTTTTTCAAAGTCTTTTTTCTTCAACTTTGACCTTAATGATTTCTTCTTATGTTATATGATACTTGATGCAAGATATATGAATGGATAGAGTTTTGAATATAATTTTCGTTGGTATAATTTTCGTTTAATATTATATAACACAAACAAAAATATTTATGGTCAAAGTTGATGTAAAAAGACTTAAAAGATTCCATTGTGGACACTTAATATGGGACGGAGGGAGTAACAACTAATTAAAAGGTAAAGTTGTAACGGCCCATATACGTTTTTTAATACAGTCAACTTGTAACTACTAACATTGATATTGTCATCAATTCAGTCAAATTGTAACTGCTGCATTCATGTGGTCCATTTGTAACGGTCCATTAGACATCATTTAAGTGTAAACCACAAACTCAAATACGAGTATAATAATCTAACACACTAACAAAATTCATTACACCATTTTCATCTCTCTATTTTATCTCTCTTAATAACACAAACACCTTTCTCTTTTTTTCTTCAAACCACCAAATTCCGTTGTCTCACATATCAGATTTTGCCGCCACTATCGTTTAGTTCTGCCGCCACCTTTGCCAACATCATGTGCCGTCAGCTGCTACCGCCGCCATTGTCTCCGCCGTCTGCCATGCTAACGATCATGGCTTTAGAGGAATACGAGTACCAAAGCAGAAGAGGAATACGGGTACCAAAGAAATGGAGGTCTTCTTATTTCGGTGACATCATTTTTTTTAAAAGGTGCTGAAGGTTTTGGAGATAGAAGGAAGAGGGTTTTTTAAGATGTCGATTTGAACAGATTTGTTTAATGTTTGATGACATCATGGTTAATTGTTGCAAGGATGATTTCAAAAAATGTTGAAGGCTTACATCGTTGATGTCAAATGCTAAGGTTTGATGGATTTGGATTTTTTAAGGATAGAGTCTTATGAATTAATGATTGATCTGCAAAGCATCCGTGATCCTGAATCTATTAACTTTTGATGAAGTGGCTGAGATTTTTAGTTAGTTTTTTTTATTATCAATGTTATGTAGTGATTGGTGATTGTGGTTTTGAATTGATGATCGATGATGATGATGATGATAACCCGTTTGAGGTTTTATTTTGTCGAATTGTTAGAATTTTAATATTTGATTTGTGATTATTGGGGTGTTTAGAATGGTGAAAACGTGATTTAGCGAGTCGTTTTTAGTTGACAAAAAAAGGTCAAAAAGGGTCAAAGTCAAGTCAGACCCAAAAAAGTCAAAGGGTAAAATAGTCATTTAAAGGTCTGAAAATTACCGGTTGTTACATAATCTATACTACTTTATAATGAAAATTTCACCTATTCTTGAAAAGAGTAGGAATTGAAATGTTGAAAATTGTATAAGCCTTAGAAACTAAATATACAACCCATTCTACTATTAATATTTGTAATAATGCTAATTGATAATTTCGGATGCTTTAATGCTAATTTGCTAATTATGCATTAATCTCTAGAAATGTACAAGCCTTGAAAACTAAATGTACAAGCCTTAAAAACTAATAATATTGACATTAAATGTGTGATTATTAATTTATTGAATGCTAATTGTTAATTTGAAAGTTCAAATTAATAGCCTCATGCTTATATAAATATATTATACCAATGGCACAATTCTCATTCACTCAATTCTCATTCACTCCTCTCTCTTCTCTAACCACCGTCGGCTGCCCCCCACCACCATCGGTTGTCGCCCCAGCGCCGCCGGCTGCCGCTGCTTGCCACCGTCGCTAAAATGTTTTTAGGTATTTTTTAATATATTAATAGAATTATACGATTTGACATATTTTGAGGGTTTTTTGTTATATATTTTGAAGGTTTATGTTTTCAAATGTTTTATTATAGATGGAACGAGTGTTATGATAATGAAGATGAACTACAATGATTTAGGCATAAGGCACGACAACAAGATAAAGTATACGAGGAACGTGAAGAAAGCTGTTGGATTCTGCATCTTCGCACCAGTATATTCTATCCGAAAGGTCATGAAGGGGTGATGAATGAAGTTCCTAATGGTGCTGCAATCTTGCATCCAGTTATTGGCTTAGGAACAACGACATGTATCGAGTTTAACTACTCTTATCAATATTTTAGGACGACAATAAACGTTACATTTAAAAGATACATTTTTACGTGTGTATGGTACTTGTGTTATGTAACTTTTATAGACTAACATTGGATCGACAAATGTAAGCATGATTTTCATTTGTCATGCACAAATTATTAGTCTATACATAATTATTCTAGGCGTGTCATATTTTAGTATGTTTATTTTAGACGTGTTATATTTTTGGCATGATTAGATTTTCATTAATCTCCATTAGCTGGATCCTTAGATGTGGGATTAGTTTTGGGCGCAAGTCTTATATATCTATATCTATACTTCTATACTACATTATAAAACATTTTTCACCTATTCTTGAAAAGAGTAGGACGTTGAAAGTTAAAAAATGTACAAGCCTTGAAAATCAAATGTACAAGTCTTGAAAACTAAGAATCTTGACATTAAATGTGTGACGAAAAACTTAAAAATGTACAAGTCTTAGAAACTAAATGTACAAGCCTTATAAACTAATAATCTTGACATTAAATGTGTAATTGGTAACTGATTTGTAATATGGAATTCTTTGTGCCTTATAAATACAAGTTGACCCGTTTTTCGACCAAAACCGGTTGAACCTGCTGGGTCGAACCGGGTTTCAAACCATTATGTTTAATCTTCAAACCATCAAACTTTTATTATTTTTTTGTTTATAACGTATAAACTTTTTTTATCACTACAATTATTTACCGCTAGGAATTCCCGCCGCTATGCGCGGGTACTCGTCTAGTAATTATAAATGTTATTAAATAATTTTAATGGTATCAATATAAATACTTAAGGTTTTAATGACAGAAATAATAGTTACAAAATTTCAAATGCATACTGATTTGAATTTTGATGAACTAAAAGTCTGAAAATTGTAACTTGTGTAGAGTTGAGATAAATGTAGATTTAAAATTATCTAAAGACTCAATGAATCAATCATAGCCACTCATTTTTTTCATCAAAATAAATAAAAACATTTTTCCACCTCTTTTTTAAAAATAAAATATCTTGCAAACGGTAAATCGTCAAACGATAAAAAATACACCATCACGACGAGTTTTTTTATCTTTCAGTAGACAGGCACTTCGATTTACTTTCGACGAACTTTTTTTCGATTTTTTTTCAGTTACGTCTAAAAAAAATTACTTGTGATTTGTGTCACGAATCACATGTGATTTCATAAAATCACATGTGATTTGTGATACAAATCACTTGATTTTTCCAGACGTAACTGGAAAAAAATCGGAAAAAGGTACGTCGAAAGTATATAAAAGTGCCCCTCTATAAAATGATGATTTAATTCTCGTCGCGATGGTATGTTTCATTTTGTGTAACGATTAACGGTTTGTGAAATATTTAATTTTTAAAAAAGAGATGGAAAATGAGTTTTTTAATTTGATGAAAAAATAGATAGCTATGATTGGTTCATTGTGTCTTCTAAACTTGTGTAAACTTAATAATTTGAAGATTTTTAAAATTTTAAAAGGTTTCATATCCATTAAGAGGGTGTTTGAGATTGCGTTTGTAAGCAGATTATCTGCTTATTGCATTCTGAAAACGCAAAAATCTAATTGCAAGTGTTTGGATAGCAAAAGTGGAAAACCACTTATCTGCGTTTAACACCCATCAAAACGCCATTTTAAAAAAGCAGGTAAGAACCTACTTTTGCAAAACGTAGTTCCTATCTAATGACAAAATCACAAAATTAACCCTTGATTCTTTCTTTGTTAAAAAAGAAAACTCGCCTGCAACTTGTTGGTCTTATCTTTCTATGAAAACAAATTTGATCCATTAACTCTAATAAATGTGTAGATCTTGTAATCGAATTTGTAATTGATAAACTAAAAAAATATATTACATGTGTATGTATGTCCATCACATTCAACCTGTGATCAAAAGTCATGGTTTGCGATGGTGAAGAACGGTGATAACTGATGGTGGTGATAGAATTTTTAGTTTGCATGTTTTGAGGAATGGAACCAGAGAGATGCTTGAAAGTGATATGAG